>VXBN01006742.1:260008-320147 GCA_013397395.1 Sinosuthora webbiana
TTTTTTTTTTTTTTTTTGGAAATCATTAAAACAATGCATTTAGATCAGCATAGATAGGACCCAATGTGAAGGTCAGGAAAGCTGCAATAACAGTCTATAATAATTAATAGAGTTGTCTAATACACAGTGGATAGGTTAAGAGTAAATTGCAAAAAAAGGCTTTTGCATTCATGGGGGGCAGGCCACCAAGAAAAAAATAATCAGCGCAAGCACTTAATAAAATTTAAAACCACAAGCTACAATGCTTTAATTGAAATCGTGACAGCAACTAGAGTGGTGCATGTTCTTAGTACTCATGGTCAATCTAGATAATTAGTGTTAATTTTGCTTAATTATTTTTAAAAAGGTATCTTCGTAACATCTGCTGGTTCCTCTTCATTGCCCATTAGAAGAATAAAATAGTAGGGTGCCTTTCTCCAAATTGTACCCCTCCAAATGATACTGAATTAGTGTTAAATATTTTAAACTTTATAAAAAGCCTCAGAAACCTATCACTCACATAGATGCCTCTCAAGAAAGAAAAATAGAAGGGGAAGAGGGTGGGAGGTGTGGGGCATAAAAAGAAGTTTAGCGGGTAAGAATCCTAAAAGTCAGAGAGGAGATACTTAAAAAACCACCAAAGGCTGGGAGTGAGCACAAGGAGTGGAACAGTGATCACAGGACAGATGTACAGGGCTGTATATGGGAAACACCATCCTGCTATATTAAGGGAGAGGGGGAAATAATCAGATTTTACATCACAAGGTGAAAGAGCTACCCAACAGAAAGAATTAGAGTCTGACTGTATATTTTTCTATACCACTTAAGCCACATTTAAATAAAATAAATCACCATCCCAGTTCAGTCTTACTGTGAGCAATTAGAATACTAAAGCCCTGTGAACCCGGTGCTAACTCAGAGCCGTTTCTTAACTTGATTTCAGAGCCTTTCCACCCAAGGCATTCTACAATGAAACCTAATTTTATTATAAAGGGTGGTGTCATTTACATTGTTTGGATTTGGAGGCACCCTGTCCTTTGGACACGAAATCAATGCCCTATAGCAGCAGCTGATGCTTTCAACTGCTTCCCACCCCTCCCCAAACTCCTTCTCCCACAGTATCCCCTGCACTCTGTGAGGGGGGGAGCGAGGTGATTCAGTCTGTCCTCCAGCTTCAGAAACAGCTTCTATCTGGAGTTATACAAGGAAGTTTTGCAAAGTGGCATGCTATCACCAGAGATTTAGTCATTCCATGTGGGCTGGATTCAAACTGAGATCTCAGGAGCTCAAAAGACAGAGCGACACAGCCTCCATGGAAGCCTGTGTACGGCAAGTGTGCGAGAATAGAGCCTTGTAATGAGAGGAAGCACAGGTTTTATTAACAAACAGTATGGCAAACCACAATTTCTTTTAAGATCACTTCATACCTCCTTAGGAGAACTATAATTGGGGATGCCTTGATGTTTCGCTCTGTGACGAGTTAAGAATTATGCCTGAGTCACTGTACTAGCCTTCATTTAAACTTTAATGTGCATTTTGCATTGGGTATTAAAACACCACTGCATGTACAACCTATCCAACACAGAGTGGGTACTTACATGCAGAGAACAGAATGACAACAAATGGGTTTGAAATTATTTTTCTCTCTACCTGCACAATTTTGTCCAAGACAAAGAAATAAATACGTTTATTTAGTTTATTTTCTGCTGCTTTCACCATATGCAGAGAGAGGAAAAAGGGAAAAAGTAACTTGTTAGGCTAGCAAGGAAAAGAAAAAGAAAAAAAAAAAGAAAAAAAAAAGAAAAAAAAAGAAAAAAAAAAAAAAAAAAAAAAGAAAATTATCAGAAGTAATGTCAATTTTTTAGATGGCTAACATAGAGGATTTATAAAATCCAGAAGGTATAACTGAGTTCAGTATAGCTCCCAAGTTGCAGCCCTTTGCAATAACACCCTGAATTTTCCTACTTGTCTTCATAGCTATTTCAAAAAGAAAAGCAGATAAGCAGCAGCTTTTTTCTTTACGTATAATTAAATTTTCAGAGCAAATTTAAAAATTAGGAATCTTTATAAAACTATAACCTTATGTTTGTAAACAAAAATGATCCTACTGCACTCTTTGCAAAAGCACAGGAGCAGACTTGCAGGTGTTGTTAAAGGGATGACAAAATGAACCCTGTTCTTCTGAAAAACCTCAGAAATCAGGCTATACAAACCCCTGCAACAATACTGTCATCTGTTTAAATACTGGCACTATTGGGGAGGGGAGCTCAGCAGTGGTGGGAAGGCTTTCATGTGGTTACATGTTTATTTTATTTAATTTTTTTTTGTTAACTCTTTTACTCTCTAGCTTTTACATATTAATATCAGCTCTATGAGAAGAGGAGGAAAATAAAGCATTCGGGGAACTAGAGAAGAACCTTTGTATTATAAAATTACCTGTTTTTAAGAATTCTCTTTAATTGGCCTTAATATTGTTACTTTACAATTCTTTCTCATCAGCATTTCTAAAACTTACAAATCCTTTCCTGCAGAGTTCAGTATATATTACTGATACATTACTAGGCACACATGTTCCACAAAGAAGATACCATACAAATACATGATGTTAAAATACTTGTGCTTCTAAATATATTTATTCAAATACTTCACTGGTCCAAGCTCTCCGTATTAAATCCTTCAGAAATCTGACCTGTAAGTAAACTTGACTTTACTTAGCCCTTTTCAGTGGCTACTAGGAAATAAAAAAATAACAGTTCAAATACTATTGCTACAACAGTAAGCAAAAACAGAGATTAATTCCAGAAAATATACTGAAACATTTGAGGAACTGACCATTAAAACAGGATTCTTTCTAAATATTTATGAGTCATTTTATAACTGGGAGAAAGGTGTTCTGGAATACTGATCTCTAGTGTTACACCTACAGATCTACAGCACTCACAAATAAATAATAAATATTGATATGTGTGTAGGTCTCTCTACCTCTACTGTATTTTCAGTGGGTGTACAATATCCAATACAACACATAAGCTATTTAAATACCTCACACCAAACTCAAAACACTGTGAAACACCATGTAATTTTTAAAATGTTTCAGCAAAGGTTTATACCAAAGCAATGCTTTCACTTTCAATACCAGTGTATAAGTGTACTTCCCCTATCAAAGATTTTGTGATGCAAACATGATTATTACTGTACCTGATTTGATCATGGCATTCTTGGAGAGATCAAATAATAGAGTTCTTTTCCACCCTTCTTTTTCTAGTGCCTTTTAAAAAAATTCCACTATCAAAGAATGTTAATTTCTAAGGTTTGATCTAGAGATTCCTATGTAAGTATACAATTATTAGGGAAAAAGAGGCACAACAGTGAATATTTTAAAGCAATGTAATCAATATTTTTGCTTTGTGTAGATTTCCCTGCAACAATGAACAAAAAGATCTACTTCAGATTTAGAAACTCAGCTTTAAAGGGAAAGCTAGACAACAAAAAGCAAGAAAGTACTCACCTCTTCACGTAATTTTATCAACTGCAACATGAACGCACAAAAAAGATAAAAAGGAAAGAAATGGCAGGAAAGAAAGATCAGTTGTGTGACAGGATACAGAATTAACATTGACAATTTATCTGTTTACATGTTTAGCATTTAAAAATCACAGACAAACACATTAAAAGAACCTAAACATAGACTACATGCAGAGTTTTTTGAACGAATAAAGATCACTTTCTCACACTGTCACATTAAACAAAGAGAATAGTGTGAAATTCTCTTTTAAACCACATCTAAGACACCATCATGAAATAAAGGGGAATGACTTCATAGAAGTCTATATTATAAAGAAAAAAACAAGTTTACTATTCCTCTCTTCGAAGATTGTACAGCTGAAGTGGTTTTGTATATACAAGTTTTCAGAATGTTTTCTGTATATTTTAGTTGTGACAACTGATTTCTTATTTTACTAGCAGATCTAACTTATTAATAGATGACTGCATCTTTATAGCATGTATTTCAGTATTTCAATTTTTATATACCTGAGTTCTTCTGTAACTATATTATTTAATTTTATTATTGAACTTCATACTGAGGGTTTTTGCCATGTAAAAAAAAAAATAAGCAGCTTAGTTAAATGCCTCAGAACTATGATTTATTGAACAGCATATTTAAAAATAGACAAAGGAATAGGGAACAACAATATTTCCCTCAGAAAAGACCCCTTCCAGGTTCTTGATCCAGACCACTATACAGTGTGTTTATATATACACACAGAGTATGTGTGTATGCTTATACAGTATATAAATTTTTATTTATTTATTTATGTTTGCAAATAAACAGAACCTAACAGTAATAATATTGCTCCGGCAGCTTTACTATGAAACTAAATAAAACCCCAGCCTGATTATCAATGTTGTAATATACTCGCCCCTTAGAGAGACAGATAAATTATTTGTACTGGAACAAAATGTATAATTACTCACAACAAATATCTGCACAAGAATGACCCTTTATAAAAAATTACAGTTCTCTCACCGATTCCAGTTCAAAATTACAAGACCTACACAATTATCTCAGTTTATGCTGATACTTCACCTACAGTTTCATAACACTAATTTTCAACACGTGTAAGCTGAGAATGTTTACTACTAACAAAGTCTCACCAGCATGAAGGAAACAAAAGAACCTCCATTATTCTCTATTGTTTCATATGGCTCGCCTAACACTGAAGGTTGTCCTCACCCCGTTAGCAAAAGGGACAAGAGGCTCTAACCAGATGTAATTTGGAAGGCTCCTACACCACCCCGACTTGAACTGGGCCAGCTCTTCCGCACCGAGCTAAAGGAACTTTGCTAGAATTTGGTATAAAGAAAACTGCACGGCCGGCCAAACCAGCGCTTAAATTCAAGTGCTTGGCCTATCATAAATTGGTCTCTTTCTCCAGCTCTTCCCCCCCTTTTTTCCCCAAAAAGGCAAACATTAAGGCTCTTTAGAAAGAGACGATCTGGGAGTTGATCACACAGCTATCTTTTCTTTCTGAGGCCACCATTCTTCAGTTGACTATGATACTTAAAGGGCCAAAGTTTAAAACGACTCTCCCGCAATAGAGCCCGTCCGGGCATGCCACCCTGCTATAATCAATGAGAGTTTTAAAATGCTGCACATTTGTTTTTTCAATAGGTCCCAAACAAAAATGTTCTATCTTGTTTGTGCTGCATGGCTGAATTTAAGCTCCGCATGGGATTTGCAGCTAAGCTAAGTAATGGGAGAGGGTTGGGGTTTTTTTAACATTGGCTGAAAGATATTCATTCAAATTAACAAAAGATGTATTTTTCCCCCATTTAACAATGCTCTTGGTGAAAATGTGTTACCTTCACATTTCTATTTTGAAACATTATTTTTATTATGCTCACTCCTGAACTGTAAACAGCGTTAAGCTGTGAGCAGCCACCATTTTAGGTTATGATAATCAGCATATTTTTGAAACAAAGATTTTTTTTTTTTTTTTGAAAAAAAAAATAGAAAAAAAAGGGAATTTTTTCCTTTTTTGGGTAAAAAAAAAAAAAAAAATCTGGTTTACGCTGGTTTGAACCAGCGGAATCTCTTGTGGCTAAGCCTTCTGCTGTGACTAAAATCAAAACTGCACCACGGAGAGTGAGGGAGCGGGATGGGATGTGTGTGTGTGTGTGTGTGTGCACGCACGCGTGTGGCCGCGAGGCCGTCACGTGACGCAGAAAACTGCCGAATTTTTTTTTTTTTAAAAAAGCTGATAACGCCACCGCCGTCTCTGTCCGCATATAGATAACGAATAAATGCTGAACTCTATTAAACGCCCTTTACACATTATCGTGGGTCGAACACACAATTTTCTGAACTTATGATGACAGTCTATTTATTTTGCTATAAACCCTCGGCATGTAACGAACAGATTTGTGTCTGGTAATGATCTGCTCTGCCAGGGCTATATGAAATGATACCGACCTTCTTTAGATCTTGGCGAATTAAATTGACCAACTTCACCCCCTGGTCTGTAGCTGAAGTTTGACACACTTTATGCACAGCAAGCCCAAATCTAATATTATCACAACTTTGTAGTCAGAAATTAAGTAGACACAAAATATTTGTTACCACGAATCACATATAGAATGTATGGGTATACGGATACGCAGTTTAAACCAATGTGAATTTATTTAAACTAACTAATGAACATAGCTGCAAAGAGAAAGGAACACTGTTACACCTCAAGAAAGTTGTAATATTTAACCTCACATAATTTCTGTCGAGAGAGATTTCTGATTTAACCCAACATATACCTCCTCAAAAGCATACGAAGTGCTACATAAAACAGATCTATTATTATTAAAGTGAAGCTACAACTTCAGGTAGTGTATCACTGCACTGAAAAACTCAAGACTTCCAAGGGATTTGCTATTTGTTGGTGGCCAGGACGACAAACAAGACTTGAAAGCAACAGCCTGTTTAAGACCACTCTTGGAAAATAAATAACAACCCAATGCACACAGTAGTTTTTTGGGATTGGGTTTGTGAGGTGGCTTTTTTTTTTTTTTTTTATGCAGGAAGGGACAGTTCTTGGTTTTCAACCTCTGAGTGCCTCATCTGACTACATTCACATGATTCAAATTAAGAAGAAATTAATATACGCTAAGCAATGACTTTACTGAACTCCAGGTGCATTAAGGGCACTATATCACTACATGTCTCATGAAAAGAAGTTGCATTTATTTCAAAAGACGCCTTCAATAGCAGACTTGTATAATTCTTACATCTTCTTAGAGGAAATTTCTACATGCTCCATCTGTAAAAGCAGTTATATCTTGGTATAATCATTATAAGGGAATTGTATTCCAAGTTATTCTAAATGTCATCTAGACCCAATGGCTGCTACTTCTGGGAGACATGCTGGGAAAATGAAGAAGACAAAAGACAAATCACCATTAGCTATTCTTCAATCTGTACTTCAATCTTTCTTCCTCAGATAACAACTGGAAACTCACACCTATCATTCCATTCATTACAGCTTATAACTTGGCTGTGGTTTGCTGTAATTGTACCTTTGAAACTCAACTGAAAAAAGAGAAACTAAATGAGGAAAAGATCCAAATAATTTATTTTTCCAACAGTGATCTGTTTTATTTCTAGCTTTTTAATATGGTCATACTAGCCAGCAAGCTTTAAGTTCCTTTTGTCTTCTCTCTCTCCAGCAAAAACATCATGAAAATGTTTATCACCATGACAAAGACCAAAATCTCTTATCTCTTGTTTGCCTCTGGGCAACAACCCAGGTATTCAATATTTCTATTGGCAGACTTTACCAATATTTGTGGTTTGGTACAGGAGCAATTCTGAGCTGGCAACTTTTTTCAACACCTCCTCTTTCAGAAAAGTAATCCTTTCTCTCCCCTTTCACACTTGGTAACTGAACTGGGGGAAGCAAACCCACCATTTTTCAGTTAAACTAATTTAACCTAATCCAAAGTTATTGAGAAGTAAAAATCCTACTATATTAGGGTCAGGATCAGTCCATGTACCTATATTTATTTCCATCAGACAAAACAAAAGCAAGCATTTGAAACACCTTCAAATATTTTATATGGCTTTAAGTTACACCTGAGCATCCTTTCATCATTTACTCCACATTTTCTATTGATATAATAATGTACAAGAGTGAAAGCGTATTAGACCTGGGGTTACTGAGTTAAACACGACAATATCTCATGTTCAGTGCCTGGTAAGTACCAAAACTTTACACTTGATTTTGAAAGATGTACATTCTAATAAGCTCAATACCAGCTGAAGTTTTTGCACTAACTGCTTGCACCCCTAGCTACATGTGTATAAGTACAGGTATAAATAAAGATATAAAGTAAGAAAAAGAGAATAGATATTTATTATTGAAACAATACATAATGTATTTTAAGAATACTGGCATCCACGTATTTAAAAGAAATTAGGTTAATCTTTTATGATGCTATTTCATTATATTTTTCAAGAAAGGAATGAAGAACTTGCAAAAGTACAGAGGCAATAATTTGAAGTTGGGCTGTAGAAAAGGATTTTGATTACCTAAAAAATTATACAACAGTCCTTCAGCAGCCAGAATTTTCTTCTGTTTAAATAGTGGTCATTTGTAAGAAAAAACCCTAAGCTGACAAACAGTTGAAGGTATCATTCAGTTCCTTGAGATGAGAACATGTCTCTTTCACCAAGTTTGGAAAAAAGATCATCAGTCACAAAAAGTGCTCACATGAACCAGTTATTTAAACATTCTATAAAAAGTGAAAATAAAATATTTTATCTCATCCCTACACATAAGATATTCTGTTATAAGTAAAGCTTCTTATCACAATTGCCCTTTTATGTCTGAATTCACACATTTTTTTTCTTGAAATGTAAAAGTAGCAGCACCTTAAGAGAAATAAAATGAGAACCTTAACACTTTCACAGGACTGCATTTACAATCGTGACATACAGACTGTGAAACTCTTCTCCCAAAAATAATCTTCTCCATAAATTCATTATTTAGATATAAAAACCCCTCTTTATTTTACTCAAATTTTGGAATCCCCCCTTTCTATCATATATAAATATGAAGATTAATGTCCTTCAAATTTAAGTCTTCACAGAGATATCAGAGCTGCTATACTCCAGTCTTATGCCTTATGTATCCTGTGACTAATTTCATCCATGTATGAATTAAAGTCTATTACAGAGCTTAAAACTTACAGAGCATGTTTAAAATACTCTATATGATGGAGTCTGTGTTTTGAAAGTCCTTGAACCAGGTAAGTCTCCAAGTCTTTATTTTTTTCTGTCCTTAGTGGAGCTGAGCCTAAACTGAGTGTAGAAGATACAAAAAAAATTCAGAACATTGTTCTGATCCATTTCCTTATTTAATAACACATTTATCAAGTAAACATTTTAATTTTTTTTCTTTCATTTGCAAAATAATTTGGATTCTATCTGGTCAGAAGAGAAAATATGACCTGTAGGAAGACTTCGAACAAAAAATACAAGACTTTGATAACATGAATTTCAGAAAGAAAAGGAATATTCTCCTTTCAGACAGAGTGTCAAACAAGTTTCATCCCAAAAAGAAATATTAACAGGTGGGTCAAAGTCTCCTGAATAAAGCATTGCCTTTACAGTTTTTGGTAGTCTAGCAGGATCCTCACTGTAGTATGCAGAACAGCAATACGAGTACAAGATTTTAAAAAAGCCTCAGGATTATCAAGCTTTCATTCATTAAAAGAGGTGGATAGCACTCTGCATCCTAGTACAACATGCATTATGAAAGCACGTTCTTATTAGTTACAACTTGTGTTTTTGGTACAAGGAGAGAAAATCTGGTTAAAGAAGGAGTCACACAAGGAAACTGAGTGGGATACTGCCTAATTCTAGAGAGCGCACTTTCATTTGTTTTGCCTGCCAGTGTTGATTTAATTATACTGCATTATTATCAAAGCTGCATTATGTACTTTTTTATTCCTTTTACATGCGTTTGAGGTGAAGACCTTGGCTTTGTCGGCAAACAGCGTGTTTCAAGTTATTTCTTAAGTACTAAATAATAAAGAAAAGAGAAGAAAAGATTTTTTTTGAGATAGCAGACAGTGATCACAAGTTAAAGGGTTAAATGTAAGATCTCCAAGAAACATTTTGAAGTTGATTAAGACCCCAGCTTTGCATTAAACAGTATCACTTCCACATGAGTTGTTGCTAATACTGTTAAGGAGCAGCTTGAGAAGCCCAGTGTGCCAGTGACCTCCTTCACCCTCCAGCCACCCACTAGGGCTTCTTGATTAGCATCCTACCTGGTTCTCTGAGGAATTCCCGTCATCCCCTAGGAGCTCATTCCGCACCTCATCACTGTAGGCGATTCGTGACCTTTTCTGTAAAACAAAAAGAAAAAAGGGTTAGGAAGTAAAGCTCCGAAGCCATTGGTATCAAGGCTGATCATCTTAAACCTCGAGAGCCCCCTAATGGATACCTATTTGATTAAAAAAAAAAAAAAAATCTGCAAGTGAAAGTTATTACAAAGTTCCTCAAACTGCTGTTATCTTAACAAATCTGCATGGCAAAAGTGTAGTATTTGTAAGGCAGTCACACCCTCAACATTGCAGCAATGAAAGCAGCTTCTCTGAAGCCTGAGATACGTAACGTGTGAGGCAAAACACACTAATAGCAGAAGCATTGAAAAAATGCCAGTGCAGGAACCAAACATTTTTCTGAAGAACACTTGCTAGCAGGCCACAGAACACAATATAACAGCAATAGCAGCAATGCCTCTAGACAGGAAAGGAAGACTGAGTTTTTCTCATATTAAAAAAAAAAACAAAAACCAAACCTGAACAGCACACATGTGACATATCTGATTCTATTTAAAAATGTAGAAAATTAACAAGCATTTTCTATGCTGCTGGGAAAGGATTAAAGGGTGAAAGAAAGGAGAGAAAATAACAGTACAAGGAAACATTGCTTTTCAGCAGTTCACAGAAACACCACAAAACTGAGAGAGTCATCCATAGGATAGTTATGACAGACAGGATATTAAGCAAATTCACAGCTTATGAGAACCAGATTTGCTCTTGAACTGATAATTATGTTGATTCTAAACTAGATCAAGTGCCAAGCAATAAAAAGCAAATGTGTGATGATTACCAAGGTAGCACAGGATTCAACACAGCAATGGGGAAGTCCACAATGAGAACATCTAATTTTTTTTTTCTTTTTGAGAGTAGTTATGGTAATTTTTACACCTCATCAGAGGAAGAAACCCAAGAGTAACAAAAACAAAGCTGTAGGGCCTTCCTTTATTGATGGGGGCTTCCCTCACACCCTGCCTTGATAGCGACCACCAGCAGGAACTCAGAAAAAATGAATCCCTCCTCAAACCTCCCCTACTTGGGCCATCATGCTATAACTCGTGCTTGGGACTGAGGCACAGGAAAAAAACCACTAGAAATTATATTGAGCACAGGGAAATTCACCATCTTCGTAACAAAGAGGTGTTTGGAAGTGGGTCACCCCTTGTCCAAGGGGCCTAGTAGTGAAGTAAGCCTTGTGTGGGACACCTCAGAGCAAAACATTTTAGCTCTTTATGCTGTGTAGCTGCCCTTTATTACCAACATGATTGTTACAACGTTTACACATTTGTGATTCACTTGCCAGCCTTCACATCTACATCATATCCTAAAGCTACAGATGTAAGTAGGAAGGACAAAACCTTGGACCATAGACCCACGGCAAGAGGCGAATTGTGCCAAATCTTTTGGAGATCTCAGCTGTCACAGTTTCATACTAACCAAGCTAAAGTAGTCTACAGCATTAAAGGAAATGAGAACCTTTAAACAGGCTGTGGTATCAGAGCTGCCTGTTTAAATTATTCATTTCATCACTATGGGGGACTAAAACACTCCACAGTATGCAAGAATATCATATGGAGATAGGTTTTGTTTTTCTCTTTTCTCACCAAAAAGCCAACAAATTGGCATAGATTGCTCAATTACATTATTTTCCTATTTTTATTTGATACACATCAAACAAGGAAGAAAATTACAAATATATACCAATAAATATCTAATCATTCCTGATTAAGATTCAATCTTAAGACCTCATTTGAGGTCTAGTAGTTCAACTGTACACTTTCTCCCAATTTCACAAAAGAACTCAGCCCCATTGATCCTGTTAGTGTTGAATGTATTTATCATTATTAGACTGAGATGAGGAGGATGATGCTTCATGAGCTTGTTCTCCAGTGAACAAGCTTCCTAATAATATGTAGGGACTGAAATGGTCCTTGATTACACATCATTTATTTGAAAGATATAACTGGATGATATTCTCATTCTTTAGAGCCTGCATGGGAGAAAGGAAAAAGAATATACTTCAGAGAAAGAAATAAATGTTAATAGCAATACTATTTTCAGAGGCCCTTTATAATCCTTTATTATCATCGCCACTGACCTTAATAAATATATTTGTGTCATTGTTCTTTTATTGTAGTAATCTGTCATGATCTGAAAATCAGAAATTTTATTAAAAGAAATAATGCTTTGGCTACAATTAGGTATAACTCTTTGCCATAATCAATAAATAATTTTATACTACTTTTGATCACAGTTTCACTACCAAATGAATCAATAATATAAAAGGAAAGGTCTTTGAACTAAAGTGTTCATTTATTCTTTCAGGATTTGTCCAAAATACCAATATCTTGAAATACTATTCTTATTTTTATTAAAGTATTATTGGCTAACACTTTTAAATGTGGCTATCAAGATTAGTTCAGCTTGTCTGGACTCAATAATTAAGTATTTTTAAAAATTATTTTTTATTTTTTAGCTCATAACCATCAGCTGTTTATAAATATATACTTTAGCCAAATGCAAGAATGATAGTTTGAGCTGGAAATGTCACACACTCTGCTACAGTTTGAAGGAACCCAATTCATAATGCATTTTATAAATAGTTAATGACTTCTATACATAAGCTAACCAGGCAAATCAAGAAATTGTCAACATTTTTAGTCTTAGTTGTCAGTTACCACTGTCTACTGGTACTTTATATGTATGTTTCTAGAAAAGACAGAAGCTTTACAGAGTTTGTAATCCAAGGCATTTCTGGGCAGCTCAATATAGGTTTAAGAGGTTCTGAGTGCAGTTTTTTGTCTGCAAAGCTCTGTCATATATAGAAGTTTTCCTTGTATTTTATATTTTTTTGTATATACCTAAACAAAATGTCTAAGCACACAAGAGGTTTTGCTCAGTGAATGTGTTTGCATTTGAGCATAGCATGTGCCCAAACACAGGGACACAAAAGGGTTAAGATACTTTCTACAAGAACTTCAACACCCAGAAAGTTTCAGGGGCTGTTTTAAATGTACTACAGTATCCAGACCTTCTGACAAGGAAGAATTTCTGATTCCAGGCAGACCTCTCTTGGTTTATGAACAGGATTTTTGCATACTGATTGGGTGATTTCCTTAAAGCCCTGTTCAAACAGATACACTTGCTCAGTTCTGTCTGGCAATTTGGCTTTAAACAATCTGTCTACTTGACCCAAGCCTTAACATTTCCCAATAGAACTGAATGTGTTCATAGGCAAGCCCAGCTAAATTAGAATTGAAATGAATTAACTCAGCTTAAACTAATTAAGATCTGTGATCTGCAGTACCACCCCCCTGTATGATTCTACATGTGAAGCAGGGTACACGTAACCAGACTGTAAGAATTCTGCTATACCACTAATCTGAGCATACCAATGAAGTTCCTCTATTACTAAAGCATATGAGAAGTTAATTTCCATGGCCTACACATGGCAAAGCAATTGCTTAAATTGCCTCACCTGGGAATTTAATACAATGTTATCATCAGACCAGCCACACTGTAAATAGATTTATAATGCTTTCCATGTGCTAGGCTAGGTTGCATATGAATTAAGTAATGATCTGGTATTACAATACAATCAGCTAGTTCCCACACCTGGCAGACAGGATATTTTGCTAAATTACTACCTATACAGATACATCACAACATAAAAACAGAGAAGGTAATGGGAAGAGAAACAATCTACATGGTGTATGACCGAATTTTACACGGTAACCAAATAAGATGTAGATAGAAAGAGGTATCCAAAATAATCTATTTCCAACATCTGCACAACAGAACACATACTTATTCATTTCTATTCAATTTTGGCCTAATTTTCCGCATTCTATACTTTAATTACCATCCACATTCTGAAATGTTCCCATTAGTGAAGGCCAGAACTAGCCAGTGCCCCCTCACTCCAATGCACTTCCAGCAATCAGCCAAGTAATTGATATAAAGTATTGTACATTTTCATACATGAACTGAAGAATAGCTTTCCCTCTCCTAAATGCTAAGCAGCCCCCAAACAGATGAGCAAACGTAGGTGCATTTCAGACAAAAGACCCAGCAGGTCCTTTAATCCCAACCTCTCAAATTTTCAAGCTCAATGTTTTAAGAGCAGATTAAACAGATTTTTCTGGTGGAGTATGTGTAAACAACAAAAAGGCTTGTTTATCCACAAACATCTGTTTTCATACAAAATTTATTAGAATTTCCAAGTATATATAAATGTTTTCAAAAAAATCTCCAGGCATCTGTTTCAGAGTTTGGCCCTGCTCTAAATGTAAATAAATACTTGAGATTAACATAACCAGAAATAATTTGTGCGAATACATCAGATTTTATTTTGTGTTCTTTGACAGTTGTCACTTCTGCCATTGGTCTTGCTAAAAGCAAGGTGAAAAAACAGACTTGACCCCCAAATGGACATCTAAATACTGCAGAATATACACTTTCATCTCTGCCTTTTGGAATAGGTATTTAAGTTTTGAGGTTTTTTTGCTGAGCACAAATGGAAAAGATACAGTTTTAAAAATTTAGAGGAAAAGTGGCCCTATTGAACAATCCTAAAGCTTATATTGAAACAGAAACCCAAACTGATTTCTTATTAAATAAAAGAAATTGGAATTTCTTTTCAATTTGAAAAATTGTGTTCAAACTTCAGTTTCCAAAACTTACATTTCATTCAAAACTGTATTTCTGTGCAAAGGTGATCATGGAACAACAGACTCGACACTTCAGACTGCAATTCCAAAGGGGTTTCCTGTTCCTAAGTAGCTGAGTTTTTCGCAATTGGGTGCATGAAGCAGGAAAATTGTGCTAATATACAACCTGATGCAATGCTGACCTTCCAAACATTTCCTTAAGAAAACTGAAAAAAAAAACAACCAAAAAATGGATACATTCCCGTCCAAAAGTAAACAAAAACTATTCCACAAATCCACTGAAACTTCTGACTGAAAGAATCAATTTAACAGTACATGTCAGCTGGCAAAAGTCAATGCCTCAGCCACCCCCAGTGTTGCCTCCCTGCCTGCACACGCAGAGAAGAGGCTGCAGGCAACTCCAAAAGAGGAACACAACTCACACCCCGTGTTCTGCCACTCTGCCAAATGTCAACAGCTTCCTGCAACAGCGGAGAGAAATCAAACTTCAAGTGCTAATGTGAAATTATTGCAGAGATACTATCACCCATCTTAAATAGATGTCACAGGTCCATAAATCTTCTTTTCAATAATCCTCATCAAACACGCTTTTAGTTTCATTAGGGGGTGAGGGCAGGGAGGAAGGTCAGGCAAACCCCCATGAGGACACAACACATTTTGTTATGTTGGACCGTGAAAAACGCAGCTTCTGCCCACAAAACTACTTCCACCTCAAACTCATGACCAGTGGTTCATGTGTGTCACCAACAAGGCAGATGCTTAAACTCCTACACTGCACCTGCTGTGGGTAGGGAAAGAAACAGGTGACGAGAGAGAACTGAAATTCACTGTTTCTGTGACTTTATGGAGTAACAGGATGGTTTCTATTGTGAAAAAGACAGTTCTATTTAGAAATGCTGCTTTTATTTATCTGAACTCAAGCTTCTAAACTTAACAACCCAGAAATGGAAAGATTTTTCAAAATTCAAAAGGCTGGAACTAACTGACCTCTGCCTCATTCTGTTTTTAGAGAATGCTCAAATATTCACTTATGATCACTATGGAAATCTATGTAGACATTTAAAGAAACCTAATATAATGCAATACAACAGTTATAAATGCAAGCACAGAAAGCTTCAGGTGAGTACTGCTTGGGCTTGAATAGTACTCTCCAAACATAACAAGGTATACCTCCCCTTAGACTGGCATATAAATCAATTTTATTTTTCTTTTTATTATAACCACTCATCTTTGCTTGTTTGAATTACCACATACTAATTCCAAACCTTGGTCCCTCCATACACAGTATCTTATTCTTTCATCAAAATTTAGTTTCTCCAAGGCGCCTTTAGTGCTGGGCTGTTCTGCACAGCAGTTTGCCAGCCTTTTTACTCATGTGCCATAATCACAAAATGTGCCAGGCATCAGCTGCTGCAGGAAGGAAGAGTGGGTATATCTGCAAATTTAACTGTAACATCTCTGTAGGCCAACAGTGCTGCATGACCTCTGCACTGCTGACTTGCAGTTATTCCACTGTCCACTGTTCCCCACAGCTCACAGTCTGTTCCTGTAATGTCCTTTTCAGTACTCTAATTTCAGTATTTCGTCCAACCCCCTTCTATGGATTCCTTCAAATGACCATTATTAAACTATCATCTTTCATTACAAAGCCCATCTTTACACATCTACTTAGCTGGCTGAGTTAACCAACTTCTCTATTCAGTCAGTGGAAATTCCTTTTAATTGTGCATGAGATCACACAAATTCATTCCTTCTCAGATCCACCTCCCTGAAAAGCCTGTTGCTTCCTTGTAACCACCCTGAGGATGTTCAAAGAGCAGTCTGATAATTTAGATTGTTAAATTCAAAGTTGGCTGTTGTGCCTTTTGCTTTGATACATACAACACACACATTGGCTAATTTGCTGACAAAGGTTTTGCAACTTGCAGACTCTTCTTTACTACGGCCATTTCTATCATCAGGGCTGGAATAAAAGGAAAGAGCAAGGCTGGAGAGGGGGGAACACCCTCTCTTCCCAACTCAGACAACAGTTTGGTAATAAAAATACCTCAGGTGAAAGACCACACCTGATGCAGGTTCAAAGTAATCTACATATTGACAATTAATGTGGGTGTAGGGGGACTAAGTGGGATAAATTCTGCCATTTAGAGCATAGGTTCACAATGGTGAAAAAGGACAGATCCAGACTGTGGCCTTAAAAAAACCTCATCTGTATGGAAAGAATAGGAACAGCCAAAATCAAGCCAGTATTCTCGACAGATATATTGATCCTCAGTTCATGTTCGGGCTAACCTGCAGAAATATTTAAGGATATCAATATGATCACTTAGAACAGTTCATTTACTATGTCAAATCCTAGATGACTCTCAGCCCTAAAGCAGATTTTAAAAAGTCATGTGAGGCACTGGAAGTCAGTCACTAATATCATACAGGCTGCTGTTCTTCTACAGAAGTCTCTGTGAGATCTGAATATCTTCGATTTAAAGACCAGCAGAATTAGGCTACAAAAATAAGCTTATTTTGGGAATGGTTTAACTACAGCAGGTCTTTGAAATATAATATATACATGTAAGAATTACAAGCTTCTCTGCAGAACTACCTTTTAGGGAAAATTGTTAAAGGTAATGGTGGAACAGAGAACTCCCAGCGCCTTTTAGAAGCACACTACAAAGCTTATGTTTCTTTTATGAAATCTTTATTGGTTATCTCAACTCATCTTGCTGTAATGACCTAAGTCATATATTTTAGTGGTTTCTTTTATTACTATGAGCTTGGTTTTGTGCCTTTTTTAATAAAGTCTATTTTACCACACAGCTTCATTTATCCAGCTAATGCTATTTAGGGGACAAGGAGCAGCTACACATCAGGATCGTGTACTTAAGACTGTTTTGTGGTCCAAAGACTTTATGCTGTGTGGTAAGTATGTAATTAACATAAATGTTTTCTAAACCTTGGAGATGGAAGATAAACTCCAGTGTGTTGGACCAACAGACAGATGAACTGAGGAAATAAAAATATGGAGCCATTTTCCTCCAAGGGAGGAAGTTTAATAAGAATGCCAACTTGTAAAGAGAGTGGTCCCAAAGACAGTAAAGCAGGGAGAAAAAAAATCTTAAGGAGGCTCAACATTTTCTAACTAATTAGTTCACACTAATTAGCTCATGGTGAAGGATGATAAACATCTCAGATAAACCAAAACATTAAATGTTCATTAGAATACCTTTGTTTCAGCCAGTATCTCCATCTGGAGCCCAGGTTCCCATTGCTAACAGTAACAAGACACCTGCTGGTACATTCCACCAGCTCCTTCCTTTCCCAGATAAAAAGCATCCAAGTTTTACTTCCTTCCTCTATTTGCTACTTAATTGCCTTTATCAGTCTGTACTTACATTCTCTGGCTTCACACTATGGACATCAGCACCGTAAATGAAAACCTGTAATTGGGCTGAACCAGTTGCCATTTTTGAACGCTACCATCATCTTTTTCAGCTCTCCCACTCCCTGGATTTCTAACAGTAGGCAAAGCCCAGGAAAGATGGTATTTTTTAGGCTTTCCAATTAAAAGTACAATTTTGCTACAGAGCTCAGTTCTCTTAATAAATTATACATTTTGTCCACTGTGAACTCCATGTTCACAGTAAAAACCAAAATGAAGCCATAAAGACAGATCTCATTTTGGACATCCAGAATGAGGGCAGGAAGAATGAGATGTTTCTAAGGCAGCTGAATTGTCCCACCTACATTTGTGCTACTCTGATAGGACCTATTTTAATTCAAAAAAACTTAAGCAAACCTTTCCAAAAATACTTCTTAGTCCCTAAAAATCTATTTTTAGACACTGTCCTTTTTAACTGAACACACACACTCTCTCTCAGCAGCATCTTTCCAGTCATATATCGATATATGTTTTTTTAAATTTCTGAATACACAGAATAAGAAATTTTCAGTAGACCCTGAAAATATTAATCACAATGTGAAGAACCCTATTCCATAAGAGTAGCAGATGATTATTTCTGACTTCACCATTAAATAAAAATAAAATAATGTTCTTTGCTGGATGCAAAGAACAGTTAAATAGAACATGGTGTAATTATGGTAGTTTGCATACAAATACACCCACAAGGTACTCATTCTGTGTGCTTCACCACTAACATTCTGCTCTATAAGCACATTAGCTCAAACTATTGATTAATGAAAAGGAAAATGAAAAATACTTTGTGTATAACATAGCCCTATCAAAACTAATTTTTGGATCTTGCTGTTCATGCTTCCTGAATTTATTGGTTTTGCCCTGACGTGACTTAGCTGAGAGTCTCTCCTTCCTTCTAGAACATGTGTACTTGCAGACAGACATGTTACCTTGCCTCAAAAAGATAAAAATTGTCTGAGTTTAGTAATTTTAGTAGTTAAGTGGCCACAATTTGGCTTTGAAGTTTCCAGCAGATTGATGGGGGAGTAAATCTGTACTTTCACTGCTCCCCACCAGGCACTACTGGGACAGCACCAGTTGTTTCATGCTGTGTTAAATCAATAGCTAATATGGTAAAAAACTAGCCCGATGTTCAGACATGGTATTTTCCAGTTTTATCACAAGCTGATGATGAGCAGTTCTTGCTTTACACTATCTGAGATAAAAGTCAGTAACTAATCCACTACCTCTAATTCATCAAAAATCCACTACCTCTAATTTATCAACTGAAAGTCCTCCTCCTTTTTGTACTGCCTCTCCATTTTTTAGTCTCTCCATCCAGTTAAAATTCATATTAAAATATTCATTTCTAAATGGATGAAAAAATATTACTATAATACACATATCTATATGAAAAATAACCATACCAGCTCATTCCTTACTTTGTTCATTTCTTCAGAGCTCAAGTCTTAAGCCTAATAATACAGTGTAAGGGAAAGGTAGTATACTTATAGAAAATATTGATATTTACATATATTTGGTATTTAAAGTGTCTGATACACAAGCTTCATCTAACTTGTTTTTTCCTGTTACCTGTGGCATAGTCAGGAATTCTGCCTCCAAGTGGACCAGCACACCACACAAAGAATAATGAGCAACACCAACGCTGGCAGTAGCTCATTTCACACTAAATACTGATGTCCAAACTCTAAAAATTCACTGAGTATTTCTGTTTTGTCCCTGTTCCTATGTTGTCACCAACAGTTCTTACACATTTCTATTGATCTTGTTTATAGCTGCCTAGATTTTCACTGTCAAGACAATGTAGTGTGAACCTTAAGGAAAGTCTCACTTGATGTATGACTGCATAAAAGCTGTTATCTCAGTCTAAGCTTCAATTAGCTCAGAACTGGTACTGACTCTTATAGTGGCCATTAATGGATAATAAGGGGAAATCTTAAGAAATAGTGCAGGGATGGAATTATTCTCATTTCAGTAAATGCTGCCTGTTTCTGTTGATCAGCAGTTCAGGGAGTTTGAGGTATATTTAAGAGCTTCACACTTAATAATAAACCTTGGTGGTTACTGCTTAAATAATACCTCTTATTTAAATAGCAACTGAAGAACAGCATTGATGCACAAGAAGAAAGATGTTCAGATCTCAATATTAAGACAAAGATTAAATTCAAGTTATCTCACTTTTCACTTAAAAAAAAACTGGAGTGAAATTCCAAACAAAGAAGCCAACAATTAAAGTATCAAAGCAATTAATTTGTATCACAGAGTGCTGTAACATCTCTTCCATGGAGCACATTTTGGCAATAGGAATTTAATAGTGAGGATCTCATCTTTACATGATGAACTCCAGAATAAGAGAAAGATTACTTAATGAATTACTTTCCAATTTCAGCTCACACAAGCCAGTTGCTCTCCCAGTCTCCTAAAAAACTATGGCAAATATTCAAATTATTCATATTAGAAAAATAGAACTATACTCTACAGTCATATTATATCTGTGCTCAGCTCCTTTGAAGTGCAAGAAAGGCCCAGTACCATTTGACCAAACATCTGTCCCTCCACCCCAGCAGCTGTTCTTGCATGGTACGGTGTAGAAACTTCTGGTATAACAAAGCTGTTAGCATCAAACACAGATGATCTGACACAAAGCCAAACAAAGTTTGATAGCATATGGCAAACATAATAGTTTCAGCACCAACTCATGAACCTGACATGCAAAACCAATGTGGAGAGAATATAAGGAACTAAAGGAAAAGAAAATCACATTGTGTAGCACATATCTGGGTTTCTGAGTCCTGAGTATTCACGGACAGACTCAAATTTATGCAATAAACTCAGGTTAAAATTTCAACCTAAAAATGAATTCTCACAAAGCCAGAGAGTGGTAACTTTAGTGGTAACCATTCCACTAAAATCTCAGATGCTAGACCTGCAATTCTTTCCCCATTATTAAACGATTTTCTATCTTATACCTTCCACAGTTTGTATCTTCTCACCTCTACTTATCATATGCTGACTCCAGTGCCATCATACTCACCTTTTTCTAGCACCTTTTTCTAGAAGTGTGAATAATGAAACATCATATTTCCTTCCCTTTCTCACCACTCATTTTGCCACTTCCCTACTGGTTCCCTCCCTCTGCTTAGATATTTGGGTCCTCTCCTAAGTTCCCTCTTCCAGATCCCCCACAGCATCATGCACAATGAACAGGAGTGGTCATCTGGAGGTGTCATTTGTCCATTACCCCTATCCACTGCTACAATGAGCAGCTCTGTGGTCCTACAGGACAATGACAACCTTTATGACAGGGTCAGAACAGATTTCAAAGATTTCTGAAGTTGTGGCCTCACAGAAAAAGTTTAGAACATTGTTGGGTGACAGCTTACCCTTTCTTTTCCTTAAAACAAGATGTACATACCTGATAATACAGGATCCTGCAGTGAATCACAGGACTGATACTTGAGCATTAACTCCAAAACATAAGTGATTGCACAGTTAAGCAGGAAAATGGGAAGCATAGCTGCACACAGTTGACTAGAGGTATATTTTTATTTAAGGATGGAAAGCAATTATTGCACCTTAAAACGTATTCTATCAGAAAGTGTTTGCTAGGCCATTGGGATTCCTAGTTTGTATTTCACTTTTTGGATCTAAACACCTCATCAAAAAGAGGATATGTCAGTCATTTATTACATCCTGAAAGAATCATTGCAGGGGAACAGTAGGAACCAGTATGTGTTTTCCTAAACACTATTTCCATAGATGGCCACTAAAGCTGACACGTTTGTTTGTATCACTCCAGGAAAAGCAGTCAAGACCTAGTGGCTGGATTTCCTCCTCCAGTGTATTATGAATCAACTTTGACTACACAGACAAAACCACATAAGCACAGAAATCCCCAGAAAGCCACAAACCAGATACATGGAATAATTTATTTAACACTATCTGCTAAAGGGGGAAGCACTCTAAGACTCTCCCAGTCACTCTAATTTCATATAGGGACATCCCTGGTGTCAGTGTCCTGTTTTACTCAGGGGCTGGATAGTCCCCATGGTTATTAAGAAGAAACTACCAGTCCACTATCTCAAAGAGAAGGGTGCACATACATATTTCTCCTTTGTCTGTTTGATTTACAGACCTGAGGAACATGGATTACCTCTGTTATCTGCACAAACAAGCTCTACTAGAATCTTGGCATTCAGTCAACTTTTATCTTGGGGACCCCAAATTGTACTGTTAGGCAACACAGAGCACCTATCTCGACTGAATTGTCATACAAATAGATTTTTGTCAGATGTTCAATTTGTATTGGGGAGCATGCCAGCAAAAACAAAAGTCAGCAATTTAAAACAACAAACCAGCCCCTGTGCTGACAGGAACAAATTACTATATTCCAAATGAATAAGAATTACTGTAGATCACAGATCCTCAGTATGAGCACTACACAAAGGGTGGAAAAATGTTCCTCAAATTAATTCTTTCTGGTAACTCCGTGCTCTGAAACAAAAAGAGGCTGAGTACAAATAAAATACAACACAAAATAGTACAAATAAGTTTATAAAAGCACATAAAGAGGTACAATCAAAGAGGAATTAATTATTTAACAACTGGTAGTGCTAAGACAGGAGATGAGCAAAGACTCATTAGAGTTCAAAAGTAAACTTTTGCAGTTGGTCAAACAGTGCAGCAGTGTGTTGTACTTCTAACAACTCCCAGATCTGCTTTCGAGGCAATGACCTTACAGAGCTGAGTGCACTGCGAGGTGATGCATGCATCTTTTCGGGCAAAGATAGAAGTAGCAGCAAAAACACAATACATTTTGTTAGCCCACCCTAGGAGCAAAACTTATTTCTGTTCTTCCACAAACCACACAGAAGGTCTAGCACAATCTTTTCAAAGAAATCTTCTGATCACTCTGTAATTATTCCTTTTCGAGTGACCCCTTTCCATAACACGCCATTTATGAAAAGACCTTGAAAACACTTTCCCTCTGAAAGTTGGTAGTATGCTACACAGACCTTAGCATTTGAACTAGGAATTACTTTTCTTTTATGGATTATAGCACTTAAAAAAGAAACTTTCATCTACAAGCTAATTGGAATGAAATTTGTCTAAATATTTTTTTCCGTTTCTTTTTCTGCTGTTTGCAATGTTTTTGGGGGCTCGTTTTGGTTTTTAACTCCGTTGAAAAACTCAGGATGTTCACTTACATTCCATCTCCTATCCTGACAAATAAAACAATTTCCAATCTTGTCTTTGTGACTGTAATTTCTTACCTTAGAAATTATAATGCTAAAAAAAGCAATGTGAAATAATAATATAACATGGAGCACTGGTAGGCATAAAATTATATAAAAATCCCACCACCCTAATGAAAAAAAAAAATACCACCAATAACTAGACAGAAAAAGAGTGTACAAAATCAAGTAAAAGGTAAAGAATTATTTATCTTCTAGAAAGTCATTGCCTGGCAAACTTTATAAAAAATGCCTGCATAATACACTTCTAGCAAACAAATAATACTAGAAACATAAAGCTGCAAGCAGAAAAATATTTTAGTTTAATTTCTGTTGGATCTTTCCATTATCTGTACAGTGTATAAAGTATTTTGAAGCTGGAGGGAAACCACCTCTTCCCATCATTTTAAGACATTCCAGAGAAACTTTACACAGCACAAAAAAGTGAGCAGTGGAACAATAAAGTCCTATAACCCAACCTCTATCTTAATATATTAATTTGCATATAATGGTAAAAATGTAAGGCATTAGTCAAATAATTAATACTAACTAAAATGGTGACAGCCGAGTTTTGTAGAAAATACAGAACAGCCACTGTCCAGTTTACTTTTAAAAACATAGAGAGACGATAAACAGGTTTCATTGAACTCTGAGCAGCTACAGATACTCAGTATCTCAGCCTGGGCCCTAAGACAACAGAATCAAGATGGATTTTGTTGAATGCTGCCATGATTAACCTAAAAGCTTGATGGCTGTATTTCCTATCTTACGGGAGTAGGTAAAAATGTAGGATGTTCCATTCTTGGCCTTTGCTCTCCCAATCCTACACCCATGTTGAGAGATCAGTGTGATGGGCAGCACACAGAGGTGATGCCAGCCCTTGTCCCTTGTAGAGTCAACTCTCAGTATGACCACATCAGAGAACAAGTCTAGAAAGGGAACTATATATTTACAGATCAAAATGAGAGATAACATACATAACACAGGCAATGGACCGCACAGATAAATACATGTCATTCTAGTCCTGCTTAGTAAATGGAAGATGAAAGCAAGCAAAACTAATGTAATTTTGAATGATGATTTCATTATTTCCCGTGACATTAAATAAAGCATTTGGCAGTGCGGAAATTTTTTCACGTTGTTACAAAATTGATTAAAAATTATGATGGGGATTATTTGCTATTCAATCTATACCTGTCTGATTCACAATCAATACATGAACTTAAAAAAACCCTAACATGTCTTTAGAGTAAAAGCTGTGTGTCGTGGAAGACTATATAAACTGTATTGATGGAAGCTATACAATGTACAGAAGCACACAGCTACCTGCTTCCTGTGGTCATTGTCTTTTTCTCATACACTGGGAAAAATACCATTCTGCCAAGATCTGAAGTTTTAATACTTTCTTTGTGGGGTTATGACTCTTTTATGTGGAATTCAGAAGCTGAAGCATAAGTACACAAGATCTACCTGCATCTTTTGACTTGAATTTTGTAAAATTGGCATGGGACGAAACCCTTTGGTGAACAAATATACAAGGGAGATGGGAAGAGATTGATCAATTGATTACTTTTTAAACAGAAAATGTAAGAAAGCTCCTTCCCTGGCAAGACAGAACTTTATAATACAAACCCTTTCAAATCACAGTGGCTGAAGTTCTTTCTAATGAGACTTGATTTGGGGAAAATATCAAACTTTTCTCACTGCACAGGGACAGCATTCCTATCATATTTTCCTATTGAATGAGCAGGAAATATATGAACACCAGCTATGTGGCTGCATCAATACACTCTTTGACACAGCAATTCAGAGAGGAACGTGGCTGAAAGTCTAAAGATCAAGTACTTCAGTTTTAAAGTTTTTAAATTTAATTATTAGGAGCATAACACAGTAAAACAAAATACTGCCTTATTTTAAAGGGAGTCCAACTGTGCTGTTGCATAAACCTGATACCATCAATGTGGGCATATCCTTCACTAGCAAAGCCAATGTAAAGGTCAGATGCTGAAGTTCTTTGTGCAGAGAGGACATCTTTCTGACTTTAAAGCATCTGTCACAGTACGGCCACCAGGCCTGAGGGAGTTATTTGAGACCTACTGAATTACCAGTAACACAGTAATATTAGACAACACTGTTTCTCATTAATAGAAGTGCTAAGGGGGAAATACTAGGCTTCCTCTGCAGTTACATAGCTATACTAAAAAAATTAGCAGTCTGAGTGAACTTCATTGTCACACTCAGGAGACCACAAAACACTGCTTCACACAAAAAAAGCCCTGCACTACTAACAGAGCACTTTATGAAAAAATTGTATCTAAGTAAAGAACACTAATGGCTCGCATGAATTCTTAAATTGTGTTTAATATTCAATGACAAACATGAGACTTTATACAAGGCTTGGGAAGTGTGTAACTATTTCTTAAACTCAGGTTTTGTGTTCAAACTTCCACAAACTGGTTAAAAATTTTCAAAGTACCTCTTTCAACACAATCCCTTCATTTCCAGATAGTTTTCTAGGTGGTTGTTGCTTATATTTTAAGTGTTACATTTTAAAAATAAATGTGAAGTGGTAACAGTCTGATTCCCAGCTGCATAAGTTATGTATAAGCAATAACTCAAAAAAGTACAGCCTAATGTTTGCATTATCTTTAAGTAGGTATATAAATCCAAAGCGTACAAGCTTAAAAAACGTTTCCATTTACAGAGCTTTTCTCGAGAATGTTCCTGTTAAGTGAATGAGGTAGAGACATAGAAACAGATGGAATTTGTTTGTATTCCCAAATAAATAGTTGTGGTATTTTCCCCACTTAAGTTATACTATTTCCAGAACTAGGATCACACTAGAACAAAGGAAGTCTTATTATTTCCTGCATAGGCTGAAGCTAAATATATTGATGTATCACCCCAAGTACACCAACACGTGCCTGCTATGTTCCCAAACTTTTAGCTGGAATAACAAGCACTACTTATCTAAGCAAAACTTTCACTGTTGCGGCAGCCAGGAAGCGCAGACACACTGTTTATACCTCACCTGGGGACAACACTGAGAAGTGACTGCATCCCCTTCTGTGTCACATGCAGTCAGGAAAAAGTACAATTTATAAAGCTGACTTAGCCATACTAATTCAGACCAAAGGTCTATCCAGCCTAACACCAGTACACCCAGGAAGTACAAATATTAGAAACCCAGAGAAGGGGTTAAAGGGCATAACCCCTGTCTAGTACACCCTCTTTCCTCTCTCACCTTGTGGTGGACCACAGATCAGGCACTTTCCAACTCTCATGCCCTCTCCTCTCTTGCATTTTTATCTCTGATTCCATAAATTAATTTGATGCCACCTGACACATATTATGAGCAGTGGTGAACAACTTCTTGACACTGCATCTTCTCTGTATGCCACTCCATTTACATAATCATCTCTCTATATATCCCTTCCCTCTTAACCCTAGCTGAAAAATTTCTGTCCATTACCCAGTTCGTTGCACTGAGCTGCTCCAGAGCTTTCATTAGCAGCAGCAGAACTATGTTCTGCAACTGCATTTTTGGGGAACAAGGAATTATAATCACACAAGGAGTCATAAAGGTACATGGGCAGAGAGATGATTTGTCTCTAAGTCTATTCCTTTCGTGGTAATTCCTTCAGTGCAGTTTTCTTTTCTGAACACTATTGAGTTTGGACTTTTTATTATATTTTTTCCAAACAGTAACACTTGCCCATCACTGAGAATGTGAAGTCAGAACTGTTTTCCTGATAAGTGCATTTCTTTCCGCTTATCAACAATAAGCTTCACCTCTGAGTTTCATGCTTAACCACTCAGAACACTACTCATGAAATAATTCATTTAGCTTTTCCTTTTACTGTCCTGCATATTTCAGTATCACCAGTAACTTTGTCAATTCTTTCCTTTTTTATATTAAGACACTCTAAAAATATGCTGAACATCACAAATAGAAAGTTGGGGGACACCACTGACGAGCTTCCTCCACTGTGAGAATTGACCATTTCTTAGCCCTTGTTACTTTTTGTATGAAAGTGTCTTCTCTAATGCCCCACACAGTAACTTAATTTCTTGAAAAAAGCTCTGCCGAATGGAAATCTGTGAAATCTTCTCCACATAAAATAAACTTGTTAATTTTGCTTAATTAAAGAGAGGTTCAAAGTTGCACACATCAAGAAAAATGCAATGGATTGAATTAATTAAATGAAGGGTATGAAGTGCAGCTGTCTCTTCTAGACACTGACTAGTATCTATTTCCATTAATATTTCCTTGTAAATTCCTGTTCAGCCTCCAAACAGATTTGAGCCACACAGCCTCAAGATCTAGTGTATGAATGCATACAATTTTTAATTTATTTATCTTAAAGAGAACCTTTGCTGACACCTAGCAGATAAATGATTAATTGCACTTCTTACCATCTTTGTGGAGCCCTTAGAGCTGGTATTTTAGAGCCCAAAATGAAAAGCTTATCCAGAGAGAAAATAGATGGCACTGACATGCACAAAACCCCCCACGCCCACGAAGTAAACAGAAGTGCCAATGACAAGCATAATGAAACATTTCCTAAAATTACATCTTTGGGTACAGATATTCTCATTTGTCTAATTTCTAACATCTGCTCAAATCTTAGTAGATAATAGCCTTGAGAGATAAAAATAAAAAATCCATGCAATGCAGAAAACATTATATAACTTCAGAACCCTGATAACTTACTAGACAGGAAACTTTGCCACTAATACTACTAGAGCAGGACCTCCTTCTACCCACAGAATAAAATCATCCAATTACATAGGATGAAATGAATTAAAGAAAGTGAAGGAATTCTAATAACCGAAGTTATTTAGTTTTATTTAATGCACTATCATTTTCCAGGGTCTCTGCATCCCCACCCCTCCAACAGCTTGACAGGGAGATTGGGAACAGGTCCAAAGTGAAAGGCTGCTCATGGCAGGACCACCCATTCTTCTACCTTCATACCCAGCCCTGATATTTTCTGCCACCACTGGTTTTAAGTTCTGTTCTTACATTTTCACACTGGAGCAACGACAAAACGTTAATGAAAAAAAACACCATTTCCACATTTGCATCCTGCTTCATTGTTCTCTGAGTTTAGGGCAAAACACAACTGACTCACCCTCTGCAAAAGTTCTACTCTGATTTTTTAGTTCCCCTGATCTTGAGCCACAACTTTGATAACTAATCCCTGTTCTGGTGATGTAGTTCTAGGTTGAAACACCACTTTTGACTAAGTAACCTCTCAGTCCCAATTGAGAAAGGCTGGTAGAGTGTAAGAGTAACAGCAGTACACATCTGCTTTGCCCCTGCACCCTTCTGCAGTCATCTTTTACTCACTCACAGAGAAATAATATTAAGCTATTTGGGGTTTTGGTCCACCCTAATGTACTCATTCTTGTGGCAGCTGGGGATGTACCAATGGGAAGTGCTTGATAAAAGTTTCAAATGTCATGTACAACTCTACTGACTTCTCTAAGCTACCCCACCTCTCTCATTTTTAGCAACACATCTCTATAGGAAAATTTTACAACTCTTCTTGGCTAACTGCATTATAGACAATTTTATCTTCAATAGTATATTGTATAACTGTATCTTTCCCTCAGCTGTAACTTCAGTTCCACTTCAATCTTGTTATCAGTCTACCCCATAACATTATTAAAGAGGAAAAAAATCACTTCTTTTAATAAAGATGGAATAAGAGGCAGAGTTTTAGTGCTATTTTTTTTTTTTTAATAGGAGCTGTATAATGACAAACATTCTCAGGCATTGCAGAGTCATTTTACATCATGCCACAGAAAAAGACAACCACTCCTCAAAGAGAGACTTTGTCCAGGTAACATTACAGAATTTCTTGCATTTCTTTCTTTGCAACAACCAACACTTCAAAATCTTTGAGGTACTTCTGTCCCCTTCTTCAATGACTTAAGGATTAGCTTTGCTATATATAAGTTTCTGATTTCATTACTTCAGCTGGTATATTCACCTACCCAAAAGGCCTCTGTATAGCCTGGTTCCTTGACCATACTGGAAATTCACATGAAAGAAAACGTATCAGTGAAATTCTCCAAATGGCAAGTGATTTTCTCTGAATTCATAGCTGTTCAAACCCTACCTTGCTAAGACTGAAAGATGTTTCTTGTGACAAAATCATGTCAAAGGATGAAATTTCAAAAGCACTTATGTAATCTGAAAAAAACAAGCCCTCCTTGAACCATGAAATGAGGGGCAGGTTTCTACGTATCTTCCTTTCACAGGCTACTCATGAGAATCTGAAAATCCCACCTGAAAAGACATAAGACTAGAATTTTTAAGGGGTCTAAGCTGCTCAGCGCTGAAAGCCATTGAGGATTGAGCACTGACTCCTTCAGGGTCCTTTCTGAAGAAATCTCAACCTGTATCTTTTAAGCTGCCACAGGTAAAGGCTTACAGCAGCTACAAAGATGGCTTGACAATGGGGAAAAAAAGATGATAAAGATGGCAATGGCAGTGGTCGGAGGTAAAGCTTCTGCATGTTCCTGCAGACCTAGTGAGAAAGCAGCTTTTGATGGTGGCCTCAGAAGCAGCTTAATCGTCTGCACTGGGGCATGAAGCAGCTGCAGCGTGGACTGCTGTAAAGGAGGAAGCAAATCACAAGGAATAAAATGAAGGAAACCAGAAAAAAGCAGACAACCATCTAATCATGTCCTTGGTGGAAGAGAAACTCAGAGAATTATTGAGACGAGAAAAGTTTTAAGTCAGCGTATTTCCCCTAAATGCAAAGAAGGGATTTGAAGCTGATAAATACCACCTTACCAACCTACTGCATTTAGCTCCCTTCCCTTGGACTCTCAACTGATAATTATGTAAGGGGCACCAAATCAAATGATTCAATAATGCTTGGCCTCCTCAAGCCCAATTGCACCAGGAAACAGACAGAGGAAATAAAATCACCAAGATACCAATTTACAGTTCAAACTGGTCCACAAAAGGTATAGAAAAACTTTTCACTTTAAAGGAGCACTTCACACGAAAGTTAGTTTCAAAGAAGCAGATCTAAAGCCAGAACATTTCACAATTTCACCAAACTTTTTATTTTTGAAAATGTTTTGGTCTGAAGCTTTGAAGCTTTATTCATTTTCTTGAGTTGAAAGCCTCATGAACCATCTAACTATTTTGGGTTCACAACATATAGTCATAAACTTTGGTGCTGCTTATAATTTCATCCATTTCCTGCCTCTCCTCTCCAGTCTCCAGAAGCAATGCAAGGACAAAATTAAATAAAATGTGTTTATATATGAAGTTGTTTTAAATTAGATACAGTTTTAATTGTCCCACAGCTACCACAATCTAAACTGGCATCACTGTATTCCATATACAGCAAACATTGCACATGCATTCACACACACATAAAGAAGTGTACATCTGGATCTCACACAGACTTTGAGCAACATTAGAAAATTTGCAAAATAGAGCAGAACTAAATTAATGTGCAGTTTGGCTGAGGAACCAAAGACACTTTGAAGGAAGACAGTTCAATACAATTGCAATTTACCTTGTATCATTATTATATCTTACAGTTATAGAAATACCCAGGTATGTTGACACATCCTGAACTTTCTTCCTCAATCTTTCACATTTTGTTCGTTATTTGTAAACAAGCAATATGCTTCACTCCATTTTATATCTCACTGCATTCTGATCCTTAGTTACTGTCCCCACATGGAACACAAGCTTAACAACATTGCAAAAAGGGAGAGTTGCTTGACCTTGCCTTTGTACCCAAAGAAGCTCCCCGTTGGTAGACCATGACTTCCACAAGTCCAGGGAACTCACTTGTTACTGGAGTAAAACCACAAGGCTCAAATGTACCACATCACACATTCAAAGGAGAGGGACAATGTAAATTCGGGAAAGGGACTTCTTTACAGGGAAGCTGGGAATAAAGTGGGCCACAATGGAAAGCTCAGATTTATCCACTAACACCTGAAAGAACAGCAAGAGGTCAATGATGCATTTATCTTTCTCTGGACACGTCCTTCATCCCCCAATTACACCCACTGCGGAAGTCTTCAAATTAAAAACACTTCCTTTAGACCCTACATGTAAAAAAGAAAACCCCGTGTTCCACAGACATATCCATCATATTCAAACATGTCTAAATGTTAATGTACAGCCTGTCAAACACTGTCCTACAGTTTACCAAACCATTAGGACCTGAGCAGTAATATCCATCAGCTGTCCAGTCAAATATCCACTAAAAGGGACAACAGTGCTGATATGATCTTTCCAGTCTTTCTGCCAAGTTTGCTACCACAAAGTGTGTGTGTGTTGGGATCACTGTGCTCTATAACAAGGAGGGAGCAATGGTAAGAGGGACAACTGTCTCCTTTTAGCAATCTTGTTTCTAGCTGAGGAGGTGGAAGGCTGAGCAGCTTTCCTTCCACTCCCAGCCATCTGTTAAAAACCTCAGTGAGGACAGTTCTACATCAGCAATTATTATTGATAAAACAAAAGTGCTCTGACACAATCTTTGAAACAGGATACTTAATTTTATCAGTCTAGAGAGGAACTTATTCTTTCACAGAGTTACTGACTAACAGCAGTCTGGATCACTCACCCCCCCTCCCCAATATGCAGCACATTCTGTGCCAACCATCTCCCCTGAGTTTAAGACTGTCATCTATGTTTTGGAGGAGAGAGGGGAAACCTGACCTCACACAGCATTTTACTAGAAAAGGCTGGAAGTCATAGGGCACTAGTACAAATACCAGAAAAATAAAAATAAGGAAAAGAAAACAGAGAGAAAAAAAAATCCACAACCAAAAACACAATAGAAACAATACTTTGTGTTCCTATTTTAAGTGCCTCTCTCAATGCTATATGCATAGCAGCTAAAGGCAAGCTGGAAACCAGCCAGGTCCTGGCTGCCAGCAAAAATTTTGTCACCTCCTTTGAACATCTGAAGTATGTTTACCCAATAGATTTCATTAAATTACACTTCCATTAGGAAGCATACAATGTTGATACTCATCTCAAAGATAAAAGGGATCGCTAAGAGGCATGTCATCCTGCTCCCCAGCTGATTGCTATTTCTGGGCCAATCAAGGAAAGGAGCCAGAACAATACTTAGTTAAAAAAATGCAGCATCTCCCCAAGGACTACATACTAAGAGACTGCAGCTCCATTATCAAAATGAGCATATCATTAATGACAATACACATAGAGTATGTTATTTTAATACAACTCATACACAACAAACAAGCTGTATTTGGGTCATTAGCTGAATTTGTAAAGCAGTATTTCCAAGGGTTAGAAACTCCTTATCGAGATATGAAGTTTATAGGTTGGGAGCAGGGAGAGAACAAATATTTTATATGATCCCAAAATACAGTGACTCTAATAACGCTCTGCGGTTTGAAGTGCAATGTAGTAGCTAACAGAACAATAGGCTATTCAAACAGAAGTTCTCATTTTAAAGTAAAGCAGAAGTAATTTAAAACACCAGGCAGTGTTTTGCTAAACATCTATGAGGGATAATGAAAGCAAAATGCCACTGATGCAGTTTACACTGTATGTATCACCTTTTAATTTATTATTATGGTACAGCTAAAAAAAAATACTCAAACCAAATTTTACAAACATTAAAAAAATCTATAGAAAAAACAGTGCTGATTGTAAGGTAAGACACTGGGGAGGGAACAACATAGGAGAATCAAATAATTTATCCTATGGTAGGCTGAGCCTTTCCTAGTAGAGAGGAGGAGATATCTTTGTCTCTAAGCATTGCTGTTAGATGTATGATGTTTAGTGTGTTTCCTAATCTCCAATTCACATAACAGCAATAAAGGGAAGAGGACAAAACCAAACCCATGCTAATTAAAACCTGAAGATATAGGAAAGGGCTGGGAGGTGTTAGCTCTTTACAGTCAAGCTCTGCCCCATCGTCTTGCAGCAATCTGTGACTATTAATCTCTAAAAACACTCCTTGCTCAATATTCTGCAATCTAGACTTCAGCCAATCTCTTTCAACACACAGAAAACCTTTTGGTTTAGCCATATTTGACATATCATATGAACTCCAATTATCCATCTTTTTGCAGTTAATCATCTCACAATTACATTTCCTGCACTTATAAGCATCCAGCTGGGAACTGAGTTTTAATCTAGGAAATAAAAAAAAAGGATTCAGGTTTCTAACAAATTACTTCTAATTAACCAGAACCTTTTCTAGTCATTCCAACCTAAAGACGCCTACAGCAAATGAAAGAATTTATTGTTTGCATTCCTAATGATACTTTAAAATTTCATTTCAATTTCCCCAATGAGTAAGTTTCAGGAAATTCAGTGCACTTATATCTACTTAAACAAACATTCTGTTAAGCAGGAAATGCACAACAACACAAAACCTAGGGGAAGAAAGAGAGAGCTGGTATTACACTGAGCAGAAAAGCTGCTATTTTTTCAGGAAGAATCAGAATGCTAATTAATGGCAACTTCCAGAAATGCACTGCAGCTATGGTGCCCATGGTCTGACAGAGTTATTTGGAATCTCAAAACTGTGTTCCCAAATAACAGATTAGAAATGGAAGGTTTGGTTTGCTTTTTTTTTTATTTTTTCAGGGAAAAAAAATGGTCAGTTCTACTGATACAAGGCAGCAATTTGTAATCTGTACAAAGGAAGTGGATTAAATGAAGCCACCTCTCTAGATAACTCAGGAAACTAAGTCACTGCCAGTTAAACAGCACATGAAAGAGCATTGTCCCACAACTTCCAGTGATTTCCCCAGGGAAAGATTTGGAATGAAAGCCATGCAAAACATTCTTACTGCACAATTGGGAAGTGCTTGATACCACAGGGAGGTAACATGAGGTAAGAATAAAATGTAACAGTTTCATTTACATTAAGGCATATCAATTTTCTCCAACTCTTTCAGAAATTCAGTGCAACCCTCTGACAGAATAGGATTGTTGCAAAGTAAATTATACCTTTCATGTTCTTTGGACAGTCAAACACCAGAGGGGTTTCTGTCAATTATATGGTATCACAGATATACATCCCAAATCTGTCCATCTATCTAACAGAAAGAAAACAATATACATCTGAGAAACACTTTTCAGAGCTATCTTTAAGTAATACATAATATATAGGTCAGTCCAACTGCAGAAATATCTGCTCAAAAGGTTGGTGTTCATTAATGCACTACAAAAGTTTCCACAATAGAAAACAGGACTGCACTAATTGGCTGATTGATTCAATACCAAGTTAAAGTAGTTAATTATTCTGGAAAAGAGTTATTTTTAATGCACCTGAAGCCTTCCCAAACTATTAAATTTTATATGCATGCACCAACCTCCCATTACTTTGACTTTCATTAAGTACCTCTTTAGGCACTTAGAGAACACCAACACTTTGGAACATTTTTTTTTATTATTATTTATAACAGAGGTTGAGTTGTGACCATGGATGTTTTAACTCATTTATAACAAGGGAAAAACAACAAAACCAGTAACAACTTCCTTTACCACTGTTAAAATTTAGCACACTGTAGATCCTGCCACAACAGCAACAGCTTCGATTCCAACACTCCAGCACCACAAACCAATTAATGCCAACCTCCCCTTCCCAAATTTCTGCATTTCTGGTTAACTTCTCCATCTGACACATGGAGCACAGCACATGCAATGACATGTGAGGAAGGGATGGATTCCCCTTGATGAGATTCACAGATACATCCTTAGGTATTATAGAAACAACATTCAAACCACTCTGCTGGAATTGTGTGAAACATCATGAGATTATCTACCAACACATTTCCAGTCTACCTGTGATAAATTAAGAGCTGCACGAATCAGCAGCAGGAATACAACGGGAAAGTTCATCTTAGTTGTGAAATTGGTCGCCAAAGACAGAATGGAAAGCCTGGCTGACAGAGGACAAAGTTTTTCCTCTTGAAGCCCCTCCCAAGTCTAAAATGGGTAACTGAGATACATCATTCAGAGAGGCTACAGGCTTCAGTATGTCAAGCAGATAACACCTAATGGATTTACATCGCCACAGAGAAGACAAATTTCAAATCAGAATTATCCAGCAAATGAAGCAACCCTGATCCAGGTTAAGGCCAAGGACATGTGTCTGTTGTTACAAGAAACTGCTCAAACATTTTAGAATAGTTTTACTGGTTTACTGCCCTTGAGTAACACAAGCCCTGAATCACTGGCAAGTAAGGAATGAAAAGATAATACTGCAGAGAGATTCAGGAGGTACTAGGCAAACATGAATAAAAAGAATTAGAAGAAAAAAACACCCTCTCAGCTGCAGTCATTTAAGTAGGAACACCACAGAGAAAAGCTCTTAAGTGCAAATCTTTCTTATTGCAGTGTTACTTTCAGTGGCACATGAAACAGCAATGATAACAGGCTCAAAAAAAACTTTGAAAATAAAGTTAAAAGATACATGTAACTTAAAACTAACATCTTTTCCTACACAGAAAGGTTAAATTGTGGGGTTGACATTTGCATTTGTTACGTTGTCAACGTTTCCTGCCTATCAGCCTATGTACAAACAATATCTAAAGATGTCATCTACATATTTATACCAAAGGAGTTTATGAACAAGACCTGTCAGTATATTTTAACACCTTTCCAAAACGTCAGCTTTCATCAGGTATAAACACAACATGTTTAATTTATTAGTTTGGTTTAATATAAAAAGTTGACAATCATATGTCACCATAACTATTGATAAGGTAAATAAGGACTACAGGAAAACGTCAGAAAGTTATTAAAATATTTCTCAGCTTCCTGAATCAAATTGGATTTATTGGCTTTTCTCTGTCAATAAGTGCATCACACATTTTTCTTCATATGGCTATTTTTGAAGTGATGTGTCCAACAATGAAGTTTACAGACAGACTATATACTCTAGAGAATCTGAATTTCACTTTGACTTTTTGAGCCAGGGGAAAGGACATCGTTAATATTAAAAATAAAACCCCAACAGATGAACACAAACACAAAGATTTGTTCACCTGTATTTAAACATATGCCAAAGATTTCTTTTTCTAAAATATATTAAGCCTCACAAAAGGTGAAATACAAGGCAAAAGAAACTTTGAATACACTTTCCACAGGAGGTGCTTGATTCAATTCCCTCAAGAAGATTGATACTACCAAAGGTCCACCTTCTTTGTTTGTAATGTCAGGAGAACAACATATTCTCACTTCTTTCTAGATACTTCCCCCAAAAATGTAACAAGAGGGCAGCATAGCCACATTTCAAGAATTTCATCCCCCCTACGACTATACAGCCAGACAGCTCATCAGTGAGTCACTCCAGCCAGAATGCAGCAGCTTGCTCTATAGGGAAAAACAAGAATGCATGGATAAACTCTGTTGTACAGATTAGTTCAAACACTCCTGCCCAAGCCACACTCAGGCCAAGTAACAGCCAGAGGCATAGAAGTGTTTAAAGGCAGGGGATGCCAGAGAATGGACAGCTCTCCTCGCTGGAACAGGATTTTCTTTTATTCAGTAAGTCCAACTCTACACCTCAGAATTAGATACAGTGAAGAATTTATTATTATACAACCAAGCTCATACTAAATTTGATACTATGGACATCATGAACCACGGCATGGCCCAGCCCAACCTCTTAACTAGTCTGTAAAATGCACCTGGCAGGGATAACAATAGCCTTTTCTTAGAATTCACCAGACATGCTAAATGTGCCCTCAAAGACCTGATCTGGACTTCCTGTTGCTAATTTTTGTGGGATTTTAATGATTCATGTCACTTCTGCATCAAAATCACAAATGCAGTGAGTACAGCTGGGGACCCAGGTATGGAGTATCAGAAATATAAGCCACTAATCCTTTGTTGCTATCAGAAATTTAGTGCTGAAGACCTTGAGAGCAGATTGGAAAAAAATAGAAAACCAAGAAGGTTTGTTTTTCTGTTCAAATGACAAGTAGGTGACACATGATCCACCATAAGTGACTGGAAAGACAATTTCCAAAAATGAAAAATAGTCCAAATTTATTAAAAAACATATTTAGTTACGCTCATTAGCCATAGGATTATCCAGGCCCATCCCTGGCAGCGTTCAAGGCCAGACTGGATGGGCTTTGAGCAACCTGGACTAGTGGAAGATGTCCCTGCCCATGGGGAAAGGGTGTTGGAACTAGATGATCTTGAAGGTCCCTTCCAATCCAAACCATTCTGTGATTCTATGATATTTCAGGCTACAGAAGCACCTGTCCTGGTTTCCTTTGCCTGATCCTGTATCAAGCAAAGGGAACAGAAATTTCCACAGGGCCCAGATTTTTCACAAAGGAAGGAAGGACCTCAAAAGGAAGTCTTGCTCCAAAAGAATGCATTTATCTACATCAGGAGCACGTTGGAGTTCTTCCACTATTTTTTTCTGTAGTGTACATGATTTCAGGCTTTATTGCAGAATAGATTTGGCCCAGTTCTTAGATCAAACATCTTCCCTTCAACATGGTTCAAAGCTGCCTGAAACACCAGTATTTAGTTCAGACCCTCATGTCTGTTCAGTGCACACCTGAAATGGAGTTTCCAGTTCATTTTCCTGAAAAAGCAATTCTATTCAGACTCACATGGCAGTAAGTGAGGAAAATTGGGGGGTTTTATCCAAGCAAACACCACCACTGTACAGGAAGCCCCAGATGGGAGAAAAGTCCTTAGCTAAGACATTTTTTAAAACATACAAACTGGTCCAACATTATGAGAGGAGGGAACTCAGCAGTTCTGACCTTAGCAACAGAGTACTTTTTAGGTACAAATTAAAAGTAAAAACTTTTAACATTTGCCCCAGAAAGAGAAACAAAAAAAAAAGGAAAAGGGAAAATGAGGAGAGAAAGGAGCAAATTTTCCTTATGTTCATTCTAAAATACATGCATTTTAAACCAAGCTCTCTACAGGGCACAAGTGCTGAGCCACCGATCTGCATTGCTGAATGCCAGACATGTAGCTCATGAATGGAAAAAAGGGATTTAATAACACGTTTGAAAGTGACTCCAAGTATGGGTCAGGAGAAAGATGCAGCCCAGGTGCCTTCAACTGAAATAAAGATCTAACAGGAGGACAACATGACAGAAGGTAAGAAAAAGACAAAAGGAGCACTAAGGGCTTAAAAAGGCTGGGAAAGCAATTCAGGTTAGCAACCCCTAACTTAATCCTGACCTTTCTGTAACTTTTTACCTTGATTTAGTTGACTGAACTAACTTTGTGGGAAGCTTACACAACTGAACCAGAGAGTGTGATTTCTCCTGAAGACTGGGCAGAAAGAAGAGGAAATCACATGGTCACTTGAGGGTATTAATGACATTGAATTATGAAACTATAGAAAACAAATCAAACATTTTCTTTTGATTAAAAAAATCCTAGCACTGTGGTTAAAACCCTGTCTTGGCATTATTAGTTTTACTCCCAACCACACCGATCCCAAATAAATGCTTCTCCTCTTTTAAGGATGCTGGAAGTTTTAACAGAAACATGTAACATGAAAACGTGTAGTTTCAAAGACAGCTGCTAATGGAACAATCTATGATACTGACACTAACCTATATTTCTTAAACAAATAAAAATAATTACAAGAAACACATTAACATAACAACCCAGTCCTTTGCATAGTCCTATTTAGTTAATACTCATTACAGTGCCAAAGAGCTGTAGTCATGAGTGAGAAATCCCTTTGTGCTAGGCACTCCACAAACAGGGATCCCCGTGACAAAATATCTGCAGTTACATGTCCCAGAATACCAACCACCATAATGGAAAGTAACTTTTCAGACTCTGAAATAAGAGAATTTGCTTTGATATTAATGCAGTTATTCTCTCTTAAATGAAATATTAAATACCACTTTTTTTCCTGGTTGGTGACACAGCCTAGCAAAAGTTACAGCTCGATTTAATAATGGCTCAAATCTTCTACTCAGGAGTCAGTGAAAAGGAGGTGTTAAATTCATAATGAAGGAGCATTTTCTAACTAAGGCCCAAGCCAAGACCCACCAGACACAATACAAGCCTTTTCTTTGACTTGCCAGAATTCACATTTGAATCTTTAGTGAACAGGTACAAAGCCTGCAATTGCAATTCAGTGTTTTCCACACTGACCAGGAGGGTAAGTTGGCAAACACTACCCTTATTCATTCTAGTCTTAACTTCTTGGAAAATAAAAAAAAAAACCCAAACTAAGGACATGTTGGAAAGTTGTGGGGGTTCTGAAAGTAAGCACAAATGCCACTCAATGGGAAACATGCAGAGCCCACACACACACTCCCCATTTTTGTTCTTTTTATACGCCAGACACCAAATATTTAGTTAGCAAAACCCTTTTTTCATTACACCCATCTGAAATGGTTAAATGTTACTATAGAGGGAAAAATTATTCTGTTCTACTACTGATCCCTGAAGCCACCTGCTACATTCCCTTTTACTATCTGTAACCTTTATATTTCTACTCTAATTTTCATTGATCACCTCTTTTAGGAGCGAAACCTCTGTAGTATTCATTAAATATTGGAAAAGGCCTATTTTCCTCGCACTGGCACCCTAAAGGCAGTTTATAAAAAGCAAATGAAAAGTAAGGGAGGTGCTGTATTTGATCCACTTATTATAAATGTATACAAGCATTAAATTGTCAAATGTACAACTTTAGATCCTCTAGCCTTTGCAGGGATTTCCTCCTTAACTGAGTAAGAACAGCAAGTTTAAATACACTTTGTGGCCAAGAACCACTTTTTGTTGAGATTTGTACAGCAGCTTTAAGGGAAGATGTCTGTACTTGGGACAGACTACTAAATGATTGCAGAGTAAAAATAAGGAGCCACCAAAAAAAAAAAAGGAACAGAGATATTCACACTTTTTCCATATGTTTCACATAGTAAAGAACATTATTAGAAGGAGGCAGAATCACACTTACACACTTCCAAATCCATTTTTAACTTTATATTCCTTCCTCACTAAGTCTTAAGCCAGAAACAAGATGACATGTCCACTGCCATAAAAGTCCATCTTTTTTTACCCCTGATAGCCAGTTTTACAGAATCATAAAGTTCCTTCTGAATTTATTAATGGTATGCTAAAAAGAACCAGCTTAGAGCACAAAATAGGAAGGTTTTTTCCTGAGACAAAAGAGGTGTGGTTTAGTTTTTGAATACCATTTTAAAACATTCGCAGCTAGAAAATATTAAAGAAATGTAACATTTTTCAGTACAAATTAAAGTCTACCTACAGAAGGGAACAGCACTTTAACCAACACTGATGACATCTGCCTAAATATTGACTTTGTTCTAGGGTTAGAATTTGGGACAGAGGTAGAAGCAAAATTTACCATTTTGGTTTGTAAGAAAAATCGGTATCAAAAAAGGTGGACTTACTTGATTAAATGCCTTTTCTTAAGAATCCCTGACACTTTCAAATTCATCTAGCACATTAGCTTTTCACAAAGGCTGATCAATCAATTATATTAGACTTCTCAAGAAAAGAGCCAGAAATGCAATTTATTGAACCGTATTTCTATTGCACTAAATTTCAGTATTCCACTTTTGGAAACCCAAGATCATAAAAACAAAACTATGCACAACATGATATCTGGCAACTCTCATTTCTTGTAAAACACACAGAAGTTAACATGTAACATCACTAAATCAGTGATATGGAAAGCATCAGAAAAAAAAGAGCAAATACATCCATCACTTTTTCTTCATCTCTCTTATTAACAAATCTAGAATGGATTTGCATTTACAAGAATTTGCAACTGGCACAGAAAAAATTGTACTATCCTGGTAACATTACCATAAATCTACAGTCTGTCTCCTGCTACTCCGTGGCAAAGGTTTTCAGCAGAAACAAGGTAACTAAAATACTACTAGTACTAGCAGAATATAATGAATGCTAGTATTTGTAATGTTTGACAACTGTTTGACAACCAGACATGTAATGCATTCAGTTATGCAAAGAGGTTTTTTTTACACTCCAATATTTGCTTATGATGCAATGAGAATTTCAACAAGCATTTAATATGTAATGACCACATAAAATTTTCCCCTTGAATTCTGATTGAGAAAATATCAAGATAAAGAACAAGCCTCTTGAAGTTGGGTAGAAATAACTATTTTTAACAGCAGTGCTTTTATTTCAAGTTTCTCTTCATGGAAGCAACAAAACTAAGCTGGCAAAAAAAAAAAAAAGCTATTAACCACTCGTTTGCCAACTAATTTTTGACATGGGACAGTTAATCAGTCACAAAGAAAAAGTTCACCATTGACCAGATGGTAACTTCACTATAAAAGGAAGCTATTTTTGACCATGGCAATTAGTCTTCTCATGTTTCAAACACTACACTCTATTTTCACATTAATTTTTAAATCTATGTGGCTTTAACTTAAAATAAACTGTACATCAAAAGAATGGAAAATAAACAGCCAGGAACACAATTTGACGAATTGGATTTATTTAGTTTATTTAGCTAAACAGGGTCCATTGGATCTCTTTAATAGGCTGACAGTTGCACTGGGCTGGTTAATAAAACATTCAACACAGTATCTTCAGCCAATATAGAAATGCAAATCCCACCAGAAATATTTTATTCATGAAACAGTAATTTCAGTTACTACCAAAGAAAAAAAAAAAAAAAAAAAAAAAAAAAAAAAAAAAAAAGACAGGGGGGGGAAAAAAAAATAAAGGCGGGGGGGAGGAGGAGCGCCGTTCGCTTTGCAAACAAACAGCGCCACCCAGCGTCGCTCCATGGACAGCACACCGGGACATCGGGAACGGCCGGAATTAATCCTGCCCGTGTCAAAACCGGCCTTCTCCTCTCTATTTTCTATGATTTACTAGTAGCACGTATCTCTCCCTATTCAGCACTGAAATGCAAACTAACAACAACAACACAAAAAAAAAGTAAAAACGTAGTAACACATTAAGGAACTTGAGAGTGCAGTTCTAGCCTGAAAAGCAAACACGTTCAAATGCTGCGGGTTTTGCTCAGTTTGTCTGATTTTTTTTTTTTTTTTTTTTGGTGTTTGGTTTTTTGGGTTTGTTTGTTTGTTTGTTTTTTGGTTGGTTGGTTTTTGTTGGTTTTTTGTTTGTTTTGTTTTTGGTAGTCTTTATGTTTCTAGCTCGTGATAGAAACAAAATCAAACTTCTACTTACATGAGTGCAGGTGAGCAATACAGTAAGTGAGCGTGAGGTACACTCTGTTTTCCTCCTTCATCACTGCCCCCTACACCCATGTTCAACTATACAGGACCTTTATTACTGCTGCTACCAAAAGCAGGACAGTGACAGCTGCTTCTTTTTGCACGACAGGTAGGGGAGTATCACTTGAGCAGAATAAGAAATCACTGAGGGAGTGGGAAACAATAAAGCCCTTCCCCCTTGCGATCCCCCCACTCCCCAAAACCAGCATTCACCTTTTGTATATCAAGTCACTTTATTCATCAGCTGGTTGGAAGTAGTTTTTCATGAACGTGGCTTCTTCCACTCTCTTTTAGAAAGAACAGCAAAAATACTTAATTCTACTATTTTGAGAAGTAGAAGTTTTAATGTAAGAACAAAGTCCATGGTAAACAGACAAATTGCAGTTCTCTACTTGGGAAAGGCTGATGAGAGCTGAAATCTGTACATGTCCACAAACTATCAGGTGAGAAAGATTGTCTAGTGAAAAAGGCAGAGCTGATATCACGCTGAATTTCTACTACATTTCTTAAAACACACTCTACAGAAAGATTTCATTCTGCCACAGACCACTTTTCAGCTTAATTTAGTACAGAAACATTTTGTGTGTGAAGGGAGAAAGAGGCATGAACGCTTAGAGTGCCTTGTCTGAGTCATACACCTTCCATTCACAGCCCCCAGTCACACACAAGAGTTATCAGGCTCACCAAATCACTTCCTGAAAACACCTTTATTTGTAGTCAGCCAGGTCTAAGCTACACAAACGGGTTTTTCTTAAAATCATGTGCATCAGCTCCACCACAACTTGCTGAAGGACCAACGAAGAGACATCACAAAAGTCACCAGTCTTAGCCCCACGTGTTAACAGATGAGACACAGAATTTTCTGTCAGGGACAAGGGGGAGTTGGTTGAGAGAAGAAATCTAGTTAAGGCATTAGCTTTACTGACATTAAAATTTTGCTGCCCTCACCCAGCACGTTATCTTTTCACACACTGAGTTACAAGATGCATAACTCACACTTACTGGTCAAACACAGGATGATTCTTTGTAAGCAATACCTACAGAATTATAAAGCGCAGGAGGTAAGGTGTGCTTCACTGCTCTGGCCTCTCAGGAATCTCAGCTGAGATGATCATAAACCTTTAGGTTAATTACAAATTAAGCATGTTAACTCCCATCTTTCACATTTTCCTCCATAGAAAGGCATCTAATCACTAGTAAATTTTGTTATGAAATAAATTTACTCCCTTCTTTCACACTTTCCTCCATAGAAAAGCATCTCATCACTAGTAAATTCAGTTTACTTCCAAATTTACTTCCATCTTCATACTTCCACACAGAACTATAAGAAGAAGTTTAAGACATAAATAGCTTAGGACAAATTTTCTACAGGGGTTCTAAGTTATACCACTTCCTAATATTTCATCAGTTTAGGCCTTGAATATTGAAAAGAGAGAGAACATTTTTTCCTGTATCACTCTCCCCCCATTAAAAATAGCAGTATTATAAATCAAGTAATTGCAAAAGGTCAAATGCCTCCACCCTTTTCCACCACAAATCCACCAGAGCGAGGACACAAGTGAAAACAAGCTGAAGACAATGTGGAGTTAGCTTCTATAGAAAAGAAGCCAGTCTAATGTTCAGCCAAAGTCAGGCAGACAAATATCATATCAGAAGTTATTAGAAAAGTAACAGAGGAAAACAAACAGTGCTTCTGTAAGGAGCAGTTTGAGTAGAATGTAGAGGAGTGATTACTTATCTCAAGAAGGTGACAGTATCTAAAAATGGCACTGAAGGAACTTTTGTTCACAATATGCTTTTTCAAAATTAGATTGTCAAAGTACATGGCCAGATAATTCAAATACTTTCTTCTGAAACTTAGTTCAGTCTTGTGTGCATTAAAACAAATCTTCCACAGCCCGTTCAAAAGAGCTGTACTATTCACATAGTGAAAACTAATCTGATTTCAGAAGTTTTGAATGTGTCAACAGATCAGGTTTCACTAAAGGCACCTGTACCTGCCCAGGCAAGGTTCTTGTGCACACATGACATTTTGGCATGACAGATTCCCTGTTTTTAAGAACACTTAAGATATACACACAGCAGGCCCACACATGGCTCACAATTTTCTAAGTACAAAACATTATTGCAATATTTGCTTTATAAATCAAAATAACCCAGCAGCAACAGTTGAGTCTCTAAGTTTTAGTTCAAACTGGAGACCTAGGGAAGACTGGCCATAAAGATACAGCCAGCAATTTGTCATTTGACAAATGGTGTTCATTAAGTTTACAGCCATATGATCACTTGTGTGGGTAGGTGACTGAACCTGAAATGGGAGTAGTGGTACCTGCAAAAAACAGCCAGAACATAACAGACACACCTGTATGAGTTGTTCAGGTGAGCTTCTGGACTCAGGTGATATTTGAGAATCATACAAGAGAGCTAACTTTATCCAATGAAATTCCATTGGTTATCTCCTTAATTGTTTTTATAGCTTAACAGCAGCTGAAATTTTAACAATGATCTTAAACAGAACCTCCAGGAGATATAAATTGTGAATACATACTATTGAATGAAGCTATTGTTAAATGTCAAAAATGTTTACTCAAGTTTTGTACAATGTATGTATCTGCAAATTTGCCCCACTCCCCTCTTTCTTTTTCTTTTCAAGGTTATTCTGAAAGTCAGAATTACCAAAATCAGTACCAGTTCTGAGGATTTAAAAGGAATAAGCACTGTCTCCTGAACTGATAACAAATGCTACCTGCAAGATTTACCTCTGTGCTGCTGACAGAATAGGAACAGTTCCTAGGTTGCCTCCTTTACTCGATGGCTATTTCTTCTTTCTCAATATGTTCATCTCATTTTCAACACTGACTGTGCAATATTCATTTTGTTACATGAATATTACTGTATAATGTGGGGTCTTACAAGATTTTTATATTTCCTCATCTATTTGAATGCCTTATATGTCAGCAGTAAGCTTTTCAGGAAAATAAATGCCTGCCTTTGTTTTTTTCTGTGTTACAGTGCCCTGACCTTGAGCCAGTACACAGAACCCTGGGGATGGATACAAATGCTAGGAAATAACCACATATTTGCTAGGTTTATAGAGTCACATTTTCACATGGCCTGGGATAGATTTAGCTCAAAATAATGTTTATAAAATCTGGAAGCCTTTTACCACTGTATATCCCCACTATTTAAAAAGACAACTGTCTACTTTTAGGCAACAATTAACATAAAACGCTTTATTTGTATGAATAAACAACACCTATAGTCCATACACTTAAAATACTGCTTTTTGCCATCAGAACTTACTTCAAGCAGGAAGTAACTTACATCTGAAATAGCCAGAAAAATAATATTTACAAGCTTAAACCGCATAATGTTGAATCGGTAGATGTAGGAAAAAGACTTCTGATATGAAGAATTGTTTGAAGCTTCGGGAACTCTTTCGCAGGTGGTCCCAAGCCGTGGAGCAGCCCGGAAAGCACAAGACTGCGATGTGCAACTCCACTCGGGGCCACAAGATAGAGCCAGCAGCGCGTTCAGGGCTCTGCAGCCCGGCCGAGCCCCGCAGGTCCCACCACACCTTCCCCGCCCTGCCGGGGACCAACCACCCCGCCCAGAAACGACGGGCCTGGGATGTGCTACTGGAAATGAGATCATAAACCCAAGATTTACATCTGCAAGTCAAAAAAGACAGCATAAGGCCTTTCAAACAGTTTCATTCTGTTTCGGTACGTTTATGGCAAGCCTGAAAGTTGGCTTTTTGAGATGCGTGCAGCTTTTCTGCAGAGAGGCATCACTTCATGCTTGCCCAGTTCTGGTATTTCTCCCAAGGATGACAGCAGAGCACAGAGTTCAGCATCAGAAACCACTCCTGCCTAAAGCTGAGGTGTAGTGCTTGCTCTGTTCATTTTTCCCCATCAGGATTCACAGTGTAATGTTTCCTGAGTAGTTTTGCAGACAAAATTGTGCTATTCTTTTTTTCATTATCACCATTCCCCTCCAAGAGAGAGGGCTAAGATGAGGCAAGGTGGTTTTTTTTGTTTTTCTCCTTGGATATGATTTACTGCAATTAGTGTGTTTCCAACTATGCATGTGCAATACAGGGCATGGGGTAGATGCCTTTGCCTTCACACACCCCTGGAGTGCAGAGCACTGACACCAAACTGCAGGTCTCAAAGCAACAGGGATTACAAATGAGAGGAAATACATCTCCTATTTGCAACTTTTTCCTCCTTGATTACAAAGTTAGAGATGAAAAGCCATGTTTGGCGTAACTTTTCTAAGTACAGCTCAACAGAGCTTAAATCTTTATTTTTTCAGAATATACAACATTAGTAAAGTGTATGGAAAAAAAACCCCTACAAATTCACAAAGATGCCACAGCACTTAATAAATAACATTACAGTGATGGCATTTTGTTATTATTACACACGCTGCTCAAGATAAAATAAACTCACCAGTTACATATTAAATGTCAAAAATGAACTTCAATGTTGTCCATACTGCCAGTAAAGAATGGACAAGTGAACAGGCCACAAACCTCATGTTTCCTTCTCCTAGCTTTAAACACGTTGCTATGCTGCTGTTTTCCATAACTGTTTGGGTGAGGGCAAATTTTCAGATGCTATATATAAAGCATTCAAATAATCACAAGATCAATTCTCATGTTATCAATGAACATAAAATAAAACTACTAGTGCTGATACTGCATTCACTCTACATTTGAAATACAGGACTTAATGAAAAAGACTGTACATTGAGGTATGTAAATTTTACAATTAATTTTGTTCTATAGTTTCCAACAAGTTGCTGTTTGCCTGGATAATAATCCAAAAAAGGTCTTAAAAAAAATCTTTACATACAAAATTAGAAAAAAATTAATACTTAGAAACTGGAACTACACAAGGCATTTAGTTGTAACACCACTATTTGCTATATAAGTGAGACTTTTTCAAGCACAGTCGTTTTTCCAGCACTTTGCTCCATCCTTCACATCATTTTCTTTCCTTGATCTTCTGCTGAAGATCCTTGGGTTTGCAGCTGTTGTTTCTACCCATTATTATGATCTGTTCCTTCCTCTTTCTCATGTTTTTGCTTCTTCATTCTGAGCACAAACTTAATGTTCTTGTGATCAAGTAACTCCCAGTGCTATGATGCATTTCCTTGCACTCATTTCTCCTCTTCCATATAGTGTTCAGTTCTGAACTCTCTCTCATTTTCACTTGCCTGGGAATATGAAAGTATGAATTCCGCCATCTACCTACATACAGAAATAGGCCAGGAACAAATATATGCTGACAGCAAATTCTCACACATCTGAGAAGATAAACAGCATTCACAATTGGTCCAGAAATTGCTCTCTCTGGGAAGTCACTGTTTGGCCACACGCAATTCCTACAGGGGAACAGATGAGGCTGCCTCAAAATTTTGATGCAAGTCTTTTTATTCTAACATTCCTCAAACTTTACAAACGGCAACCATCTTCTCATGCATTTTTGTACAACTGCTCAACTTGGCAGAAACACAGAGGAGTGACAGTCAGCTGGACTTCTTGGCTGCAGGTATAAACATTGACTCCCCTTCCCTGAAGGATTAAACTGCTGCCAGCAACCTGAGGAAATTCGCAGTTCTGCAGTGAATGGAAAATACTGCCACTAGTTATTTCTTTCTCCCTACCCCGGAGGAACTGAGCTGCTGCCAATTAACATAGCATTTTCCTACACTTTGCAATCCCTTTGAACTTTTTCAGGATTTTACAGGAAACAGTTTTGTCTCTATGTAAATCTATTCAGAGCAAATCCCAGTCACAAAAAAAAAAGGACTGATAACTGTAGCAGAAGCCCCTAGACAAGGGAATCTTGTTAGTCTGCATCCATTACTCAAAAAGATGTAGTATTTATAACCAATTTGTACAAAGGCCAAGAAGAATCTAAGTGCAACGGAAAAGAAAACACAGTGACTAACAAATGAAGTGCAGATGAGATAAACTACATTCAAAAATTCTATGGATTGGAGATTATATTGCTTTTCATGTTACTGCCCACATTACTACAAGCTGTCATTCCTTGAGAAATAGTATTAAAAGCTGACTACTTTGCATACATCATGAACACTCACAATGTTTAATGACAGAGAAACAACAGACTTCCAGGTTAAAGGGACAGGAGGCTAGCAACTGGAATAGTGCCACGGGACTGCTGCTGAAAGAAAAGCTTCTCTTCCCCAGTTTGGTTTTCATCTGTCCACACACATAGCAAGACACATGCAGAACTCATCTCTCACATTAGTCAAAAATACCCTCTCATTTGCCTGAATAACTGCATCTTTTTATTTTAAAAATTCCTAGAGATGCCGTCTTTATGTAATATGTTAAAAACTCACAAAATCAGCCTCAAGTTTTCCCATTTCTTGTTTGTAGCTTCTCATTCGACTGCTGTACATCCCTCGGCTTTGAGGTGGGATCTCTCGAACTTCAAGTTCCATCTGCTCAAGCTGGCAAGTGAAAACAAAGAGGAGGTATATAAATCAAAATGCTAACTAAAACAAGAACAAATTTACCTAAGTTCAAGAAATATACCTAAGTTCAAGAAATATTCCTTCTTTATAAGGAAAAACGTAGCTTATTCTGCAATATACAAACAATTTATCAAAATCTTTGCACAATCTTAAATCAAGAAACAAGTGACAACACTAGTATTATTAACACTTGGAATGATTCGAGACAAACATTTCTGGATTTTAATTCCAACTGTGATGAATACATCTTATTACCAAAAAATAGTAAAACTGAGGATAGTTCCTGCAAATGAGCATAGTTCAAAAGAAAGCTTACCTCTACCTAGCTGTGCAGTTTTGGAAACCATTCACTGAAAAAGGTAATTTACTTATTTTTATATATATAGATATATATGTTTAAGGTTTTATTTACTACCAGTCTGTATGTTTAATAAAGTAATTCTTATGTTTAATAAACTAATTCTTTTTTCTTTAAACATTGCTAACTCAGCAGAATTACATAACCTGAACTGGCTACCTAAATCTATGTCCCACATCTATATGTAAGTATATTAAATAGCTTTAAGTGAATTAAATAGCTGGGTTTAATGACAATGCTGTTGAAGAACTTGTATAGAGTCAAATGGATGAAAAAGTCAGAGACATATTCTATCTTTCAAAAGCTTTTTTTATTTATTCTTGCCATGTAGAATTCTAAATGGCCTGAAATACAAGAATATGGCACAGGGGTAGAGCAAATCAAAAGTCATCAATGAGAGCTGCTAATTACCTGCCCACTGGGTCTTGGAGCCTGCTTTATATGGCGCTGTCTGTTCAGGAATTCTATTTTGAACAGCAGAAGAATCCCACACCTGCCTTTTAAAATCATTCTAATTTACTTAAAAAGGATAAAAGAATACCTCTCCTTGGTTGCTGAAGGCACCTGAAACAATATTTACTCACCTCCTACTGATCTTGGTTGAGCAATATGGCATAGGAGCAGAAATGCTTTTCAATTAGAGTCACAGGCTACTGGTTGCAGGTTTTCACAAGGGACTGCTAGAATTTATTCCTATGTAATCAGTAGCTTACACTTTGAAATTTCATCCTCATATCATAAGAAAAGCATCTGAATTTAATCAATGGAATTGCCAGATACTCAAAAGTCATTTTGCCTGATCTACTCTGATTATACAAAATGATATTCAATAATAAACTATAAAGCAGACTTTAATTAAATAGTCACTAATGAATTGAAATGCACAAAGCAATTTCTAATTCTACCCAGTTCTTTAGCTCAGGCTTAACTTTGCAAAGGGGTATTATAAATTAAACCAATAACTGGAATTAATAGCTTATTTCTTATCAATTTCATCTTAATATATTTGATCTCAAATGTTCTATAAACATTACTGTCATATATATGTGTAAGGTTGCAAAATTTTAATGAAGTCTCAATTCTTGTCTATTACATAAAACCAAAAACATCTACCAGTAAATCCAGAATTTGCACCAACAATCAGAATGTGGTCCATGAAATCTAAAATATTCTTTCTAGAGAGTCAATATTAGAAAGTGTAATGTCCAGAGAACAACAATGAAGCATTATTTAGGCTGACCAAGATCTACCAATGTTTATTCATCATCAGATTAAATGGGTGTATTTTGTGGCTGGGCTGAGAAATTTCCATGAGAAACCATGCAGAAGACAGTGGTCCAAGCAAGTGTGAACCTAAATGCAACCTAATTTCATGCCTCTCCATTTTCAGAACTCATATTATGGATCATAAAATCGTATTTTTCATAAACAAGCAAAAGCAGAGCAGCCCTTCGTACTTCCATTCAAAAATACAACAAAGTAGTGTGGCTGATATTGTCGACTCCTAAACAAGTCTCTCCCTCCCACAGCAACTTCTCCATATGAATCTGCTCTGGATTCTGGAATCAGCTGCTAAAATTTTAACAAACTTCTACGCTTCACTATTTTATTCTGATTCTAAAGCCCTGGAACTAAAACAGAGATCTAAACTTAAAAACACAAGACAGGAATAACCCAGCATCTGCAACACAACAATTTTGTGATGCGTCCTTTATCAAAGATAAAGGCAAATAACAGAGAGAGTTTTGTCTTCTTAAAAAAAGAATTTCACTCAAAAATTCACAATTCTTCTAGCACATGCTAGATTTTATACTCAAAGAATTTCCCCAAGGTTAGCTCAACAATCACCTTTCTTAAAAACCTGATAAAAATAACAATCAGATATCCCACATCAGATGTAGAACAACAAGGTTTCTCTCCAGAGATTTCTTACTCCACAGCTCTGGCTTGAAAAGGAAGCCCTGGAGTCTGAAAGTTTTCATGTCAGTTCTGCACATACATCAAATCAATTACACCAGTGATTTTACCCAAACAAAGCAGACACTGTTTTAAAACCATCACTGGTTAGTGAATGCAAATAAATTATCTCTATAATAATATTTATAATACATGAGAGTGTTATTTCCTAGCCAAGTAGAAAATAAACCAAAATCAGCTAATCCCAGCTTTGACTACACATGACAATGAAACAAACCAATGTATGAAAACTATCAGCAGCGATTTTGATTTTCTACTGTAGCCTCCAGTTTAAAAGAGGATTTTCTTAATCAGTTCTGTTATTAGCAGGTTCGTTCCAATTGATTTCTAAACCCAAGCCTTGACATTAATCACAAACATGTTGGGTAATTGCTTAAAGCCAATAATTGAATCTAAAGATCTAAAACAAAAGTGTGAAAGAAAAGCCAGTACATTAAATGAAGACCATCACTAGGATAAAAATACAGATATTGAATTTATTTTTTCATCTTGTCATAAATACAAATTTAGATTATCTTTTTCTGACATAAGGAGAGAAGTAAGAAGCCATTAACTCAATTTCTGCTCCTTCTAATCTACTTGGAGTAGAAAACCAAATTTGAATGATCACCCACACTGGAGCTTCTCTGTACTGCTCTGTCTTTTGCAACTTGTAGTGAAAACGAGCTGAAAAACATCTCTAGATTTCTACTTTTTGCAGCTGTTTGAATATGAAAGTGCCCAAAAGGCCTTAATGTATCTCCAGAACATCCTCATGAGATAAGGCAGTAATTTTACCATGTTTCTCACTGGGAATACCAAATCAGAGAGGTTAGGTGCCTTGTCATCCTCACAAGACAAAACTCCAGGAAGTCTTCCCAAGATCCAGCTTTACTGGATGCTATTCCAATACTCTGGTCTGCAAGACTAATTCTGGTTTTAAACTAAAAGCACCATGTATGCCTACAAACAGTCAAGAGACTTTTTTCTTCCTACGCCACTTCAAAAAATTAACTGCATTGTTTAGTTAGTAGCCAAATGATTGATTCAAGTTCTTTCCATTATAAGAAATTCTAGGGTAGAAAAGCTAATTTCTTTCCCTATCCTAACATTCAGATTACATTTGTGACATTAGATAAACCAAACCCATTTGCAAGCAACAAACAAAAGCAACTTCAGATAAGGAACATGTGGGAAGAAGACAATCTCAGCTGTCACCAACACCTCTGCTCAGTTACTCCACATCTATAAAACTTCACTCTCATACTCCTCCCAAATGGAAGGCATGACAGGCTGTAAGGGGAACAAAATAAACAAATGAAGAGTCACAGTTGCTTAACACATGTTGCTCATCACATAGTGGGGTTATTTGTCACTGTGAACCACAAACTAATGCCTGGTTAACACCTACACTCTTCTTGGATCAGTGACCCACACTGCCATGGCCCCTTTGTCCTCACCTTTATGTCTCACTTGCTAAAAGGGGAAAAAAAGATCTATTGCTCTACAAGACATTCTGATAGATGAAATTAAGTAGTTGCTTGGGTCTTACAAGCCAAAAATAAAGTCATGGTGTGTAAATATTTAATTCCATCCCTAAAGTAAAAGACCTAATCCACAACTCTAAGTCTGTAACTTTTTACTGATTTATAGCAATAGCACAAACCTTGCATCGCTTAACACAGGATTTAAAAAAATACACTCTTCTTGTATTTCATATCCTCAAATAAGAACTATTTCAAGACAATTATTTAATTTTCTAATATATCATTAAGTATTTTTACAGCACGGGTGCTAAATGTTACTATCATTGATCCCATTATTTTTGTTAGGAATTTGCAGTTAACATATGAAAAGCCAGAACATACCAGCTCCCTCGCTTCTTCAAGCTGTTTCTCAACATTTGCAACCATCTGCTTCTTCTCATCTGAAACAGAATTGTGAAAATACCAATATGATTGTGCTCTTACCATGAAAGAAAAAGATACCATTTCAAAAGACTGTATGTATCAGCTAAAACAGACTCAAGATTTATTCTGTGTGACATCCTCACACATGGTGATATGCACATTAGTAATTAAAAAAAAAAAAAAAAAAAAGACTGGAGGTTCCTTGAAGTCTTCTGCCCTGTTATGCAGCATTTGCTAGTTAGGAAAGCACTTAGAGCTGCTTCAGCTGTAGGAATTATGCCTCAGCAGGCATTTGCTGGTGTGTACAAATGCATGAGAAGGCACATACATACACTAAATGGAAAAAAAAAATCATTTAAGAACAAAGCCTTAACATATTCATTTGCAAAATATGAGATGCAAAAACCAAGCATCCCAATTAAAATTAATTCAGGTTCTGAAGAAAAATTATGCTTCTATTCCCCTATTCCTATGCTGGGTCTAGAATTGTTTCTTTTGCTTCAACAGATATAAAAGGAAATGCCACAAGAACTACAAGAAAACCACTGTCTTCTAGTAGCAGTAAAAATGGAAATTAGTAATGAAATATGAATTTTTTTAAAAACTGAAGTAATTTTTAAGCTATACATAGCAATCACCATCTGCCAGGTCCCTCAGCAAGGCTATATCCCAGCTACAGAGACTGACTTTTGACCAGCTTCCAACCATCCATTCGCAGGCAGAGAATCCAGTCTGAACTGAGATTCAGTGTCACATCACCACAAGCATTCCAACCGCTTCACAACCTGGTTTGTTACGCCACGGAAGGGGACTGAGAAATATTCAGACACTGGATAATAAAACATCCCCACGCTGCTTCATTACTGTGGGTATTCAAGGCTTTCAATCCTACCATCACACCTTCCAGCCTTCAGACTCTAAATCCACCCACCGTGTCAGTGAAGTTGACAACAAAACTCTGAACACACAAACGGTTTGTTAGAAACCAGGAGTATCATGAGACATCTGTACTGGTGGTTTGCCTGATGAAGCAGATAAAAAGTGAATGTCACCAAAGTGTCACCAAAGGTCACGATGGATAAGTTTACCTTGGCACAAGAGTTAATGATGTATCTCTAAACAAATTCAGACTTTAAGTCTGAATGCCCTTGCTTCTCTTCCACATGATCTCTTTGTACTCTGGAACTGACACATTAAAGACCAAAAGGGACTATCTGATGATCTCCTTCCACCATCTGCATTCCACAAGCCACTGAATTTCATGAGGGGGCAACTTTAATAAAGGAACATAATTCAGCTTCTCACAGGCTGAAACACCTATCCATCTATCTTTTCATTCACCTAAAATACTCCACACTCTCATTTCAAGGACACAGGAACAGCACAATCTATCCTTCCTCAGTTACATATACTGGAGCTCTGCCTGCAGAGAGGATCAGGCTTGGGACCATCTTTCCTGCAAATCTAGAATTCACACTGCCACGTCTGGTGGATTCTACCACAGCAGAAGATGCAGGAAATATTTTCTGAGTAGCACTTTAAGTTTTCTGCAAGCAATGTCTTCCTTAAACTCTACACTGGATTCTCATGATGGCAGCCAGGCCAGAAAATTCAGCACTTTGTCTTCCTAACAAAAAAACCCCAAAAGAAATCTGCCCCTTCCCCCTCCCTATTCTCATAACCCAAAACACTTCTGTTTTCTCTTTCATTTGAAAGTTAGCAAGACAACAATGGACAAAAATAAAAACAATGGAAGGTATGAAACACACAACATCATTTTATTGAAGCTGAAATAAAATTTTAAAACATAGCAGCAGAGAATAAACGTACTACAGCATTTTCGATACTTCCCCGAGTTGTACTGGATCAAAAATTTCATACACATTTAGTAACCTGAAATTCAGGGATATATAGTTGGGGGTTTTTGGAAGGTATTTCATGCTGAGCAATTTGTGTTTGTACTTTGATTACAAGAACTACTCAGCACTCCACTGGCCAGTAAAATCTTACTGACCCACAGAGAAATTTAGCTACAGACCTTTGGTAGGGAATACTCATAGTACAGAAGAAGGTCTGGCTAAAACTGCTTCCATAAAATTAGGAGGAGAGGGTATTCAAAGGATCTCCAATGGTTCAGGTAAATTAAAATTAAAATTTAAATTAAATTTTAATAAAAAATTTTGTTGGGTAAATTTAAATTTTAACCCAACTCCACATTTTAACACTGGCCCAGGTACATAATCACTCAGATGGTGCCCAGGACAACTGTCTTTGTTTTTTCTTCAAATACAGATATGTTAGCAGGCACATGGCAACATCCCAGCACTGCAGATCTGGAGCAGGATCTTCACAGACTTCCAGGAGAGCAGCTGAACTTGCTGCAACTGCTGATCCTCTAGAGCACACAACACCATGTAACCACGGTTTCCAAAGCGTTTCTTTTCAGTTTTACTTCAGTGGTTAAGCCAAGGAGACAACTTATTTCCCAGCCAGAATCCCCATAGGAAGGGGGCACAATACTCACAGGATGACTTACTCAGAGACTGAAAGTGAAATCCAAGGGAGTTCCTCTGGGTAAGAGAAGTTTGCCACAAATCAAGTAGATCAGGACAAACGAGTTGCAGTCCAATTAAAGATGCTCATATTACTAACATATTAGCTCACTGTGACTTACCAGTTTCCAACCTGCCTACTCAATCACTTCCTTAAACACACTTCCACAGGAAATAAAGAAGAAAGTATTTTATAACTTTTTGTTTTGGTTGAGAATTCAAATCCTTTAGAGAAAATAAAAAACAGTCCTTCATCAAATATATCTAAATGCAATTTTTTCCCTACATTGCTAGACAGAATGTCCCAAACAAAGTATTCCACATAGTTTGTATAATTTAAGTGGTGAAATTGACAAAATATGGATAAAGGCTGGAAACAAAAGGGGTTTTCCTCTGTGTAGGATTGCAAAGAAATCTGTTCTCTGTTTGTAGACAAGGCTGTATCGTTTTCTTAAAAGAAACAAGCTTCACTACATTTTCCCCAGTTCCTTCAGCTTTGCCCTGCTGTTGGACACTTTCTTTGTCTCCCAAAACACAGCAATTACAGAAAGGTGCAAATCTGTCCACAAGGTTGGAAAGATAACACAGCACTGGTTTGATCTCAGAGTCAATAAAGAGATTAAAAACCCTGGAACAAGACTGAGTAGTCCCACTGCTCGTGGAATTGCTTCTTTTCATTAGTACACGCTGAGGAAGAGACTGAGTAACAAAGGGCTTCAGTTCACAGAGCACTTGCAGATGTTGCTGTGCTCGCTCAGGTGGTTACACGTTCACCACTGCCAGAAGTTACTGTCCAGCAGCAGAGATAAATGGAACAACACATGCATTTCTCTCTTCAGGTTACAAAACTGGGTTCAAGAGGCATAACACAATGAGCCAGACTTGAAACTGAGACAGTAAACTTCAGCACAGGAGTACAACAGAAAATTAAAGGTGAGGCTTTCTTCAGCTAAACCTGCTAGCAACTGAAAGGCAGCACTTTGATTGCCCAGCAGAAAATGCAAGTACCAAGTATCAGAAGAATGGCAGCACTCCAGTCCAAAGCCATCACAACCCAGAGGATACTGTGCTGGGAATAGACTTAAGTAGCACCATTTGTGCTGATAAAACTCTCTTTCATATCAAGCAATCAAAATGTATATGAATTTTTGGTCAAATCACAAGACATGTTTCTCTGAAACACCAAGAAGCATTAATAAAACACATCAGTCAATGATCTTCATTCTTCAAAGACCTGCAGCAGCATCACAGAAAATCTATTTAAAAGACACTTCTCTATTTATAACTTTCTTTATTCCTCCAGGTGATGTCTGCCTCAACAACAGAAGACATTTCTTCCCGAGACATTCTATTGTCCCTGCTGCTTATTGTTTCTGTGGTATCAGAGAGCCTTTGTTACTGTTTCTTGCTGAACTACTTATGCATTTGTGACAACAGGATTGTCTGCTGAGCCATCATCCTCCTAGAACACAAGACAGCATCAAGTCCTGACAACACAGAACGCAGGGATGTCCCAAAACCAATTAACCAGCATTTCTCCATTACAGCGGATCCATCTCGGGCAGCAGAGGGAAATAACCAGTCACTAGAGTTCAGGAGATCTCTCTTTATTATGCAGAGTGGCACAAGTCCTCACACCTTTCATCCTGCTTCTTCCAGCGGGGAGGAAGAAGGCCATCATCTCTCTCAAATCACTGCTGCTGAAAACTGTCACCTCACGCTCCCCTCCCACCTCATCATCCTCTTTTTGAGGCTCTCCCAGCCATCGCCACAAGAACTAACTGGAACTTCTGGTGTGATGAAGAAGCAAAGATCTTGCAAATATTCCTATTAAGAAACAAGGGAAAAATGTGTATTTAAAATATTTCTGATAAAGTGTTCAGCACAATCAGAGATTATTTTTTTTCCAGGTGGTCAAATGACTCTGTTAGCTAAGACTGCAGTTTGTTTTGAAGTCATGGAAAATGTTTTTCCTGATGAAAGACAGAACAGCCCTGAAAACAGAAGCAAAAGCCATAAATGTACCTAAGCCATACCTAAGCCATAAATGTACAGTGCAAGAAGCAGCTATAATGCAAGTCAGTTCAAACCATGTGTGACCAACCTCAAATATAACATGGAGGAAAAAAAATGAACTTTTGTCTTGACTCCATTTCGCCCAGTACCACAACACTGCTCCTGCAGGGAACAGGAATTCTGCCTCCTCTGAAAGGCTGGCAAATTCTATTAAAAAAATAACCTTCTAATGGTCTCCTGAAAGAGTGATGATTTCAAAGCCTGCTGCTTCTAGGCTTTGTCACTGCTTAAGCCAACACTCTTTAAACATCTTTTCTTTAAGCTCCAAAATCTCCCTAAGTGAATAAGGGAGACTGATTCAAGGAGAGGATTATGGAAATGCACTACTATTATTCAGAATATTCTTCCTACTACTGAACAGATCTGATGACTTCCAAAATCTATACAATTAGGAACTCAATTCTCTATTCTTTACAATTAGGGAATTAAAGCTCTCTTTTCCTATAAATCAGTCTAGCACTATTGATTGTCAGAGGATGAGGCAGTGGTGTATTTATGATGTCTCCCTGTTCCTACCAGAGGTCTTTAAACTCACTGCTCAAAAGTTAAGAAGCCTTTGTGAAGGATTCCCTGCATCCTGTCAGTACATGGTTCCAGTGCCCATTTACAGGGTTAATGTAATTTCTGAGCAGATTAAATTAAATCAGTTCTAAAATTCAATCGCAGGAACTCTGATTCTCTCTCTTCTTCATTTTGTAAGTTTCCATTAGAAAACAGACAACTTTTTCCACCTCAGCTGCAGCTTCTGGCTGAATTATCTCCCTGTGTCCTCGCTGTTAAGATCAAGAGCAAAATATCTTTGTTAAGCCAAGGAAAAGACATAGTTTCCTTTAACCACGGAACTCAAACCTATCTTTTCAGAAGACTTTCTAACTTGTTAAGATTAGAATTGGACATAACCTTCCAGAATCAAGATTTTTTTATTCAAAATCCCCTGAGATCAAACATTTTAGTTGACCACCTACCTCAAATCCTGTTTAGAGTCACTACTTCATCACCTGATGACGTATTTCCCACTCTAAAAGTAGGATGTTATTCTTTGGTCCTGGATGCATGATACCTTTTCCTTTAGTCACATGGAAATGCACACTATTTAGTATGTGGTTGTTTCCTTCTTATACAGTTCCAGCCCTAAGGGTCCCAAACTTTTGGGTAACATGCACAAGAAGCAGAGGCAGAAGTATTAAATGAGCTGCAAATGGAAGTATTAAGCTGAGCTACAAGAGGAGCAGATGAGAAAAACAGGAGTGCCAGCTTCCCTCCATCTCACACTCGGAGCCCTGTACTGGGGCACTGATTCCTGTGTGCTGGAAGATTCAGCTGGTCTGGTTAATGAGACTATGATTTTCATCTTTCTGCTCTTACAGACAGTATCGACTCTACTGCAGGGATGGATACATCATGAATTAGACCATGAACGCTGCAGGGCTACTGACAAACACGTTAAAGTAAACGAACACTGATTTCTTTGAATCTGCTTCTGCATGTGAGTCACCGCGGTCAATTATCCAAATCAAACGTATGAACAGTAGGCAGCAAAAACACCGATTCAGATTAAGTCATGCACAAAATCGGTCTGTGCCACAGGAAAAAGACTTGATTTCCATCAGTGATGTTGTGACATGACCACAATAAAGGGGATTCAGCAGCAATGCTGGTACAGGGAACATCCCCCACCAGCTCTGCTCAGCCCTTCAGGTGCCCTGGCGGAACTCGGCGTGGCCCCGGAGCGGGGCAGAGGGGAAGAGCTGATCCCTACAGGTGACCAACAAACAAACATTCCGTCAGAGCATTCCGAACATCTCAAGAGAACTCGCCGCTGGGACAGACCCGGGGCGGGGAGGTGGCTGTGCTGTGCAAGGAGGAGACACGTTCGGCTGAGGGAACGCCGAAACCTCACTACAGCCACGCCGGCACCTCCCGCCACCGCCCTGCGCGCCCATCTGGGAGCGGGAGCGGCTCCTTCAGCCGAGCCGGCCGGGCCTGCGGAGCGAGGGCCGCGGGGGCGGAGAGCAGCCGCTCCCCTCCTACCAGCTTCGGCACCTTCCCGATGCGGCCGGTGATGTCCGCCGTGAGCACGGCGAAGTCCTGCTCGTAGCTCTCGAAGTCGGAGGACATCGCGGCGATGGCGCTGCCGGGGACGCCGCTCCGCACCGCGGCGCTTCCGCGTTCTGCCACCCCGAAACGCGTCCCCCAGCTCGCCCCCGGGCGTCTCGCCACACGTTCCGGTGAAACTCAGGAGCTTTAACCGGCAGGGTCAGCCCCTCTCGTCCGTCCCGACAACTCGTGTGCGGCCTTGGCGCCCGGGATGGCGCCGCACCGCAGGCACGGAGGAGAGGCGGCGGCGACGGGTCACTCCCGCCCCTC
>VXBN01006742.1:320329-393500 GCA_013397395.1 Sinosuthora webbiana
GGCCCGGCGGTGGCGCTGGCCGTGGTGGCCGTGTGCTCCGCCACCGCCATGGCCGACGCCGCGCTCTGGTACTGGCCGCTGGACACGGCCGGCGGGAGCGTCAACTTCGTGATGCTGCTCAACTGGACCGTCATGATCCTCTACAACTACTTCAGCGCCATGTTCGTGGGCCCCGGGTACGTCCCGCTGGGGTGGACGCCGGTAAGCGCTGCCTTGCGACCGCCTCGTCCCGGGGCCTGGCGGGGACCGGCGGGCAGCCCCGGGGCCGCCACTGCGGGCAGGACGGGAGAAATCGCCTGTCTTTCCATGCCACCCTTGCTCCTCTGTCCCCCAAGGGCGCTCCACGCTCTCGGGCCACTCCTCCCTCCTTATCCTGTTCCGAAATCTTCGCTTTGCCTCTCCCCGCTTCGCTCCTGCCGCTTCCAGAGTTTCCAGTACAACCCGGTTTCCTCCTGATGCCGAAATCGGACTGATAGAAACTTCCTTACACAGTTTGGAGTGTTAGAAAGCAGCGCGCTTGGACACTTGAAATGCCCTTCCTGTAACCGAGTGTGCCGAGCGTTGGGTAAACAGTTTTTATCGCCCACAGTGATTACACATTCATTAGCTATCCCCGCTCGCTTCATGTATGTATAGCGTGTATGTAACGCTTTACATAGTCCCGTTCCTTATCGGAAGTCCTTTTGTGGCCTTTGGGGATCTCCCTTGGTGGTCTTCAGTGGCCAGTGCTGTAATATTTCAGGTGGCGGTTCCTTGACCCCGGCTCTTGAGCAGGCACAACGCTGTAGATTTCTATGACTCCTGCTTTATCAGGCTCGCAGAGCTGAGCTGGCTTCCTGCCCGCCTAAATTACATCCTTTAACTGCTTCTCCAAGGCTCTGTTCTGTTCTGCCCTTCTCCATCCCCTCCCTGTGCTGTCAGGGGTCTGGTAATGGTGCTTGGCTGGCAGCAGTTGCTGTGTTCTACAGGGGCTTTTCAAAGCAAAGCAGCAGGAAACAAGCACTGTTAGGTGGGAGTGAGAACCTCGAGGTTGTCTGCATGCTCCTGCAGACATCTGTTTTGGAGGTTTTGCTGCTAGCAGTAACAATTAGAAGTAATTCATTTAGAAAACGTCTTTTTTATTTTATGCAAGCCAGAAAATTATACAGTTACCTTCTGCTTAATAGAGTACAAGATAGAAATTTGCATTTCCTGTGCTTTAGTAATCTCTTGGAAGGGTTGTGGTGCAGAATGATACGAGTTCAGGATCTCAAGGCAGCTGCCCAGAGTTTGTGTTCCGGTGGCGTGATGCAAAGTTTAGTGCTGGTCACCTTTCTAATTGTGGAATATTACCAAAGACACAGTCTGGGCAGAAGAGGATCCTGCTAATCATCTTAGCAGGACAACTGGGTACTCCCACTTCCTGAGTGAAAGATTTTGGCCACTACTTGCTGCCTGCAAGTGTCTCTGTCTCTCATCGTGCTGTAGGTGGGGTGTGTGAGTAAAAGAGATTGTAAGATTAGATGTTTGCCAGTGCTGTATCTTAGTAGTAAGCTTAGAGTGGTTTATGGTGTAAAAGGGAGAGAAAATGTGCTCAGGATTTTTTTTTTTTTTTATTAGAACAGTCCCATGCTGACTTTTACTCTCAGAACTTCACTGTGAAACCCTGCTTGTACAGTTGCTCTTCCTGACAGAGGAACTGTTTATTTCTTTTAGCAACCAGCACTTTCAGCAGTGGGAGATGGCTGTGTTTATAGCCAAGAGATTAGCTAGGAGATTATTTCATTTTGTTTTTTCCTCTCCTTGATGCCTGCCATTAAACAGGGCTGGACTATGAAACACACCCTGTTTCATAGTGTCAGAAGAAATCAAAGGTGTTTGGGTTAGGAAAATGTCGAGATAAACATTGCCAGCAGAGTTGTGTATACATCTAACACTCCTATTCTTCTGTTTAAAGGAAAAATCTCAGGATTGCATGTATCTCCAATACTGTAAGGTGTGTCAGTCTTACAAGGCACCTCGTTCACATCACTGTCGAAAGTGTAACAGGTACTGTTTCTCCTTAATTTGTTTAAAGTCCATATTAGAGCAGCTTCAAATCTAAAATTACCATAATTAGTGCTTCCAGCACTTGCATTGTGCTTTTTTAAAACGGTTCCTCCTGAACACTATAGCCCTTTCAAGTATTTCCACTTTCCAGTTGTATGATATCTATACAATTTTGCTGTTTTAGTTTAAAAATTGGCTTTCTTTAACCTTTTCTTTATAGTTTGAAATCAGCTTCTCTTAAGAGCTTCTTGACAGTGCGAACAAAACAATGCAGTCCTGCTTCAGGGTTGTGAGTCTGTGCAAACACCTAAAAATCATCTGAAATTCTTTTTAAATTCTGAGTCCGAACATTGACCTGCTTAGGGAGTAGAAATATCTATTCTGTCATCTTAAATGTTGATTTGAGTGGAAATTTTGGACTGTTTTTTCACTCTTCACCAAAGCAGGTTTTTGAGGGGAGCTGGCATGTTAACTGAAGTAATAAACCTTTTGGGTCAACTTAAGAACTTTGCACCTTGTTATCTTCCAACACGCTTGTTCTGTTACAAAGGATGCTTTATTATAAATAGCCTTCATGAGAATTTAGTGCATCTTGAAAAAAATCAAGGCACTTCAGCTGTCTGCAGTCCAGGCAGGTTGTCCTCTGAGGGACCCTTGAGAGGATGTGGTGAAAGGATATTGCAACATACACATTCATTTATTTCTGTAAACCCAAGATGTGCAGTCAGTGTGTTTTAGAAAACAGAAACTGAAACTGCAGAGCAGTGCTGTAATTTGGCTACATCACCCCCAGATTTAAAATTAACTCTTTTCCTTGAGTGACAGTCTTTACACTGAGGAGTGATCATCTAGGTGGTCATGTAGACTTTGACACCTGCAAAGGTAATTTGGAATGTGAACATATCTTTAATCGGGTGGGGTTTTTTTGCATCTGTAAGCTACACCAAAGTAACTGGCTTTATATTGAATACAAGAATGTCTCTAGGGTGTTTCACTTGTTAAATGTATTTTGAAAAGGATTTTCAATGGTGTGAGGTCAATACATAGCAATTGAGAAAGCTTTCAAAGGGTTTACCACTGAAAAGAAAGAGTCACTGTCACACTTCTGTCTTTATCTCTCCCTTTAAATATTCTTTCTACAAGCAGTTCACAGGGAATTTGATATTTCCTTTATTTTCCTGGAATTCTGATTTTTAAAAACTGGCATTGACAGTTGTGCTTAATTATTGTGGTCATAGTTCTTACAGGTCCCATTCTATGGCTCTGTATCCAGGCTCTGTACTATGGTGCTTATTAGCAATTAGTTAGTTTGAGTAAAGAGGAGGACACGTAACTGGGAGAGGGTAGGACCTGGAAGCACTTTTTGTTTACCTTTTTTAATTCTACAACATGGAAATAAAATTCTGAATAGCAACTAAAACAAAAACTACATTGTTGATCTGTCAGAAATTGGTGGGTTTAAATGAAAGAATGGAGGCTGAGAAGTAGAAAGTCAGCCATCCTTGGAGTTTTTTGAGAAACATGTCCTTTATATTAATCAATATTTATTATTCACAGATGTGTAATGAAGATGGATCATCACTGTCCTTGGATCAACAACTGTTGTGGATACCAGAATCATGCATCTTTCACTCTGTTTCTCCTCTTAGCTCCACTGGGATGCATTCACGCTTCTTTCATATTTATTATGACAATGTACACTCAGCTTTACAACAGAGTAAGTAAACATAACTAAATGCTTAAAATATTGTTTAAATCAGGTGCATAATTTATCTCTGGAAGTACAAAAGAATTTGGTTTTCTGAGAAGAAGCATGTGGAACTCCTTGTTACTCTTTCCACATGCACTCCTAGTTCTGCTGTCTACCTGTAAGATGTATGTAGGTGACTGGAGGAGGAGTCAGAGAAAGTTGTTTCTATTTTCAGTCTTTTTTTTTTTTCTTTTTTTTCTGTTGCTTCTCATAATCACAGGGAGTTTCCCATTGCTTTATGTTGACTGAAGACAGTTTCTGAGTAGCACTTCATGTGCAGGACAGGGTGTGTTTTGGCTGGCACAGAAAACAGCTGCTATTTATTTCCAGTCACAAGTTAGATCCTACTTATTTTCCTTTACTAGCCACTTTTTTAGAATTGTGTCTGTTTCTTCAAGGGAAGAAAAGTACATTTTTTTTTGGGACTAAAAATAAATATGTTAGCTGTGGGGCTTTTAACTGGAAAACTTCAACAGTGAGCAAAGCTTGTTCTGGAATACACCCTTTATTTTGGATCCATGGTTAAGATTATAAGCTTTGATTTCAGCCTTTGTGGTTGCAGTGAAGAGCTTGATAACATCAGCTGAGTGTAACAGATGAAGTTGCATTTGTAGGAGCTGAGTTGTGTTTGCAGGGTGATAATGTTGAGAATTGCTGTCTGCAAAGCTTTCAGAGAAAAACCTGCAGCATTTCCACAGAAAATGGGGACTGTTCTATGCAAACCTTCTCCATCTGACACTGATGAATGTGTTTTTGTTAACATACCAGAGTCTAGATTTTTTTGCTGATTTTTGGACCTGTGGAGCTTGCAAAATGGTGATTTTGGTTTCATTTTCCATCTAGCAGCAAACTTCTGAAGATAAAAGAAAACTATTTTGAATATTTTTTTTTTTATTCTGCTTGTATTATAAACCTGTCAGATGTTGGACACTTACTTTCAGAGCCAGATTTCTTACGGATAACTTGCATTGCTTCAGCAGCTGGAAAGTTCTAGAGCTGAATGGAATTCTTCTCTTTGCAGATATCTTTTGGGTGGAGTTCTGTGAAGATTGACATGAGTGCAGCCAAAAGAGACCCTCGTCCCATTATTCCCTTTGGACTGTCTGCATTTGCTGCATCTTTATTTGCCTTAGGACTGGCATTAGGAACAACTATTGCTGTTGGTATGCTGTTTATTATCCAGGTGAGTCTATGGCTCTGGTACAAAGAAGTTAAAAGCTCTAAGTTTTGCGTGCTTGTGGAGCAGAAACAGAATTCAGGATTGAGATAAGAACAGTCGTTCAGAGCTTATGTTGTTTTATAACTTTTCCAGGGATTTATGTAGCTTTGTCCCAGTTTTTCTGTTACCACAGTTTTGGGTTTCTTTCATTATTTTTTATGGGAGGACTTGGATATGAAAATCTAATGAACTAAGAAAACATGAGATGGATTTTATAAACTCCCTGAAAAAGGCAAAATACTTTCCCTGTCCCTGCAAATATGTAAATATGACTGATACATTTCTTAAAATGTTGGAGATCTTTGGAAGGAAACAAAAAGACACATTTTGAGCATAAAATGCAATACTGTGTGATACTATCTTAAGTGTGTAATTCTAGAGTGTGTATCCCTACTGAGGGTTAGCTTATAACAAATGTTTCAGTTAAATCTATAAAAGTTGCTTTGTTCTTTAAAACAAATTTAGTTTGTTAAGTGAAGCTTTCTTTGTATAGCTGATGTATTCCTGCAGAAGATAAATCCTAATTTCATCTAACACTTTTATTTCAGATGAAAGTAATTCTGACAAATAAAACTTCAATCGAATCCTGGATTGAAGAAAAGGTAGGCTTTTATTACAGTATTCTCATGCTGTTACAAAGTTTATTTTCCATATTTTTAATTTTTTTTGTTTCACCTCTGGGTTAAACCCAAAGATGTTATTTCAGTTCACCTCTGACCTAACACCTACAACAAGCATTTCCCTTACTGTCTCTGAAATTCACTGAAAGAAAAGAGAAATCATGTGAATGCATAGATTTTTCTTTGGTTTTGGAGGAGTTTGTTGAACATAGAATAATATTTGCTTTGAAAAGACTTTATCTACTTGAAATATGTGGGTGTTTTCATCTGAAACTTGAGCTTTGTCATTACACCTTTAATTGTCCACCTCACTGACCCATTCAAAGTGGCATCTGTTGACCCGCAGTTTTCTCCATTTTTACTTTGGATTGTAATCTTGAATTGGGAAGATTTTCCTTGATTTTAAAGAAGTACTAGAAAATACCTAGTCTTCTGTCCTTTAAATTTCTCTTGGATTTCCTTATCTTTAGAGATGTTGTCACAAGATTTTTCAGGAGAAATATAGTCAAGCAATAGAAGCCAAGTTTAGAGGAAGCAAAACTGACTCAGTATTTAGAAATAAGTTTGGTTCTTCCTGGGTTTTTTTTTTGTGTAAGTCAATAAACCTTTCATTAATGTCTTGTTGTCTTTTATTTTGTGTGCCAAATTAGCATGAGAACCTTGACTGTGTATAAGTACTTAAAGTATTGCAATGTCAACTCTTTGCACAGGATATGGCTGGATCCAAGTCCTGTTAGACCTCTGAATAATGGGATAATGGAACATAAATGAAAGAAATCCCTGTTACCACTATATTGTAGGATTTGGAGTAATATGTTGAAATTTTTACTGTAAAACACTGGCTGTTAATATGTCCCTTTTGAAAGCTGAGCACAGACTGTAATACATAAATATTTAATACAATGGCATTATTGCAACAGAGAACACTGCTCTGTGGCTGCTCCACTAGATGTCATCAGAACTGTGAGAATGTAAAGCTCGTGACTATGGAATGTGGGCGATTCAGATCATGCCTGTGTGTGCATTCTTAGAGGAGGAATTGGCACTTGCAGTGTTGAGTCATGTTTGTGATCATTAATCAAAGTATTCTGAGCTGTGGAGGCTTTTGTATGTAACTGAGAAATAGTCAGGCATTGGTCCCTTAAAAAAAGCAGTAAAGTAAGATCAGAGTGTGGAGGGAATTACCAGTGTAGTCAGTGGACTCTGTTGTTAAAGAGTAAATGGGGTGTGGCAGGGATGGGAACACCCAAACCAGACATCCTTCTGGATGCTGTGGTTGGTTTAAGTAGTTTTTAAAACCTGGGTTGATATAGCAGGAGCTCATAGCTCTTGCCTGAAAATATTTGGATCCCATGGACCCATACAGGGCTTGTGACCCAGCCTTCTTAATATTTGCCGCTTGACTGGAGTTTGTGGGGTGTTTTTATGTACTGCATTTCTTAATTATTTCCTAGGCCAAAGACAGAATCCAGTACTACCAAACGGGTGAGACCTTTATCTTCCCCTATGATATGGGAAGTAAATGGAAGAACTTCAGGCAAGTGTTTACATGGTCTGGGATTCCTGAGGGAGATGGGCTGGACTGGCCAGTTAGAGATGGATGTCACCAGTACAGTTTGACGGTAACTGCTCTTCAATGGTATCTCCCCACTATCCAATTGTCTGCTTTCCTTTGCAATAGTAGACCAGCTTTATTAATAACTGAAATAGATGGGCTTGAAATCCACGTACAGGAGTTCTGTTAAATGTTCTCCCATTTTTGGTGCACTAAAAAGTTACGCTTTTGTGAGTGCTTCAAACTGCTTTCCTGTGTTTGTTGACTGATTTCAATACCTGGCTTCATTTTGTGTTGAATGCTGCCTAAATTTCTATTTATAATCATTTATAGATAGAGCAACTGAAACAGAAAGCAGACAAGCGAGTAAGAAGTGTAAGTATTTGCGAAGTTTGGTCTAAAATTACTTTGAAATAGCAGTATAAATAAATGTAATTAATCAACACAAACAATGTATAGCAATCTCTGCTTAATTAACCTTTGCATTTAGCCTTCACATTTGCTTCTTAGTTTCCAGATGGGAAACATGATATATGATAATAAAGAGGATGATCATGAAACATGATAATAAAGAGGACTGGGCTTCATTTTTAAGCAGTAATTTAGAATTTAGAGTCTCTTTGACAGCCACTGTCATTATGTTTAAATCTGTGGTGTGCTTGAAGTCATTTTTTAGTGTGAAAGTTATCAGTTTGGCCTTCAAATAACAAATTGCTGTGTTCTGTTCCAATCTGCAGGTGCGGTATAGAGCCATAGAGGATTACAGTGGTGTCTGCTGCCCTGTGACTAAAGGTGTTAAAACATTCTTCACAACACCGTGCACTGAAGAACCTAGAATTGCACTGAGTAAAGGAGATCTGATTTTAGCCACCAGAGGCTTAAAGTTAGTGGCTCCACACCTTTATATTTGGTTAAAAGAAATACTAAGTTGAGTTCTGGCATCTAATTACCTGTTATGCTTCCTTCCCCAGACACTGGATGTATGGTGAGAAGATTCTCATCTCAGCTGCTGATGGTATGAAGCAGTTAATTTCACTTTTTCTGTTGAAAATTGCAAATCAGTTTCATAGCTATCTAGAAATGTGGCCAATACAATATCTACTTCTCAAAATGTAGAATGATAATGTTACTGGCACTAGCTTCTCTCCACCATTTTTATTCTTTACATCTAATAGACTTCCCAATTTTGATAAACATTAAATGACACTGTCAGACTGGCAGAACACTCATTTAGTAGTTTATTGAAAGGTGAGTGGGAAGGGGGATGCCTCATATTCTAAAAAAAAGTTAGACTTTTAGCCTATAAAGAGGTTAAGGATGATTCATTTTTTTGATATTTAAATGGTGGTCTGTCTCAAACACATCCAGGCTTCCTACCTACACACCCTATATGAATACAGAGATTAATCTTTGTATCTTAAAAACTAGGAGACATTATGTCTTTGGTTTGGAATAATTTCTATAGACTTTAATATACATTTATAAAACTAACTGTGGGTGTTTTTAAAGACAATTTAAAGACTCCTGCTGATCTGCAGAGGGTCAGCATCACGGCCATCTGCATTGAAGCTTTCACATTTTTCACTTCAGACCTCTTGCTTTGGACTAAACTAAAATTTTACCTGCCAGAATGTGTGTTGGATTCTGCTGTTGCTTCCAAACAATTGTTAATTCATTGCATGTGCATTTCATATTTGCACAAACGAGGCTGCCAGCAGTCACTGCACTGAAAGAGTCCACATTTTTTGTGGGCTGGAAGTGCCCTGGCAGCTCACTCCAATAAACTCCTTCAAACACCAGATACAAATGAACATGGCAATAGTTTGTATTGCATTGCTTATTGTGAACATTAGCAGGACATAGCTCCTCTATTGAATATTGGGTTTTTTAAATCAGCTAAAATGTGGTGTGGATGGAGAACTTGGTGAACACTGAGAGGCTGGATCAGACTAGACTTCAAAAATAGGATGAGTTTTGTTAGGAATGTATAGCAAAACGCTATAAATAAGCAGGAATAAAAAGTTGCACTACAGCAAGATGGCAAAATGAATGATTAAGTAGCAGTTCTTCTGTGGAAAAAAGACCAATGATAATCTTAAGATTAGTCAACACTTCCAGAAAAGAAAAAGCATAGAGCTTCCCAGATGCTGAAGTAAACCTTCCATCCTCCTCAGCACTGGCAGAGACTTTGCTGAAATACTCCTAGAAGTACAAGCAGTTACTGTATCTCAAAAATGAGGAAGATAAACTTTAAAGGGTTGAGAGGAAAACAAAGATGAGAATAATTAGAATAATAGAAAATGCGACTTATAAGGAAAAGCCAAAAGAATTGGGATTGTTTACCTGGAGAGGAGCAGGAAATGGGGGACAACCTGGGTATGTAGAGATAGTCATCATTTGTGTGAAAGTCTGGTAGACAAGTTGGTTATCTGCTTCATGTGCCCCTGGTGTGTAGAAAAAAGAGCTGTAAACCTGATTTATAGACAGAAAGATTCAGATAGGGTATAAAGATGAATTGTCTCAAGGAACGTAGAACACTGCAAAATTTTAGAGACGTCTGAAAATATTTTAGGTAGTTGGATAAAATCCGTGCATCCCCAGGCAATGATGTTAGAAATGGCTTAGATGTTCTGTCTTGTAGAAGAAAATAACTTAGGTAAGTGCTTGATGTCTCTTCCAGTCCTGTGTTTTTCCTCAGTAGTGGGCCATGTTTTGTTCTAAGTTAATGCAACTTTTCATGTCTTAAGGTGGAGTAAGAGAACGAGGCTGGTTCCCTAGGAAGTGTGTGGAAAAATACCAGTATGACTCTGAAACGGATCAACCAGTGGATGGAGAGAAGAAAAGCAAATAGCCTTCTAATTTTTTTAAATACAAAATGGAATTTTTACTTCAGACCACAATCCTTTACTTGAAATTTTCTGTATATTACTTTAGACTTATGCAATGAATATGTTAGGATGAGGTTTTCTTTTCCTCACGGCTGAAAGGGTTGTATATGCTTGTGCCATGGTTTGCATACTTTTTAAACAATAAATAATCAAAGAAGCCATTCAGTGGATTGCCTTCAAGATGCATCTTTTTCATCACAAGTCAGGATTGTTTTTTTCTGTTCAAATTGCATTCTGAGCGTTAAGATTTTAGGTTTTTTTCCTCAGCCGCATCTGATTGTTATGCGTGCTGCTTATCTTTTGTATTTCTCTGAAGCTGCCCCTGGAAATAAACACCTGATTCAAATTCCAGATAAAATTTGTTACCTGTGACTTTTAATGATGTGAATTGTCCACCTCAAATAAATGATACATTCATATTCACTTGTGGGTTCAATTGTTCTTAGACCTAGAAGAACTAGTTTATAGGCATGGGAATGTGAACTGACTGGGAAGTAAAGATTTAACCTTGTAAGTTGCTTTTCAAGGTTAAAAAGGCTTCAGTTGTTGCAATAGGAATATTTTGTGCTTTTAATGGCAAAAATTATGTCCAGCACTGTCTGTTCCCTCTGAAATCTGAGCCAGTACCCAAGAGATCTTGATCCATTTTAGAATGAAAGGAAGCAGTATCCAAGAACAAAAAGTTTTGTGAGTCTAGTTGCTACTAATGATTAACAGCCTTCTTAAGGCATTTTCATTTAGCATCTAGTATGGATTATTAGGAGGAAGACCTTAAATTGGAGTAGGTTGTACCAGCTCAAGGCTTTTTAAATGTCTCCAAAATGCAGTGGGTGCTTTTGTTCTCTCATAGTGTAGAGTTACATGTCAGCCGGATCGAGAGGTTTTGAAAGTCAGTTCCTGTAGCAGAAGTGGCACACAGAAGGCCAAGACCAATTTACACTTGAATGGCTATGTGTGTTTTATTGTTGAGGCAGTGCCATTCACCCTCCAAGCATATCTATGCAGGGAAGCATCACTGTTTATTGTATCAACAAAAGTACTTTCCAGGCACTGCAGCAGGTGGCATCACAGGATTCAGCCACGAGTTTCTTCAGATCTCAGTGCACTGGATGTGCTCTCCCCAACTAACTTGCTCATTTTTGTGTCCAAAACCAGTTCTGGGATACATTTCTTCTTGCCTGTTTTGTTTTTATTTCTCCCCAGTCTCACCTGGGGAAAAAGATTAGGCCACTACTGACTTTCATGTCACATTGCTTTAAGGAAAGCATAGGAAAGATAAGCAACATCGTTGCTTATTGAAACATGCAGTTGCAGAGACTTACAAGCCTTTATAGCCTCACATTTCTGACAAGCACAGTAAGTGACACAATGATTACCTGAAGATGTCAACGTCTTTGGGCCCAGACTAGAAACAGAATTGGGTCAGTTGTTTTTACTAGTCAAAGCTGGAGCTGCCTAACAGCAAGGGGGAATCTTTTGATAAATCTTGCTTTCATTTTGGGATAGCTGACCAAGAGCATTAAAGAGGAAGAGGAAAAGCCACTAGCTGTCTGAACAAGACAGAGAAGACAATTGTTTGCAGACAAAGAGAATTGGCCTAGGAAAGCTACAGCTACACCTTCCCCATGTTGCATCCTTGTTAGCACTGCCTTTTGAACTGCTAGAGCCAACTACTGCAGGGACAGGGAGGAGCTTTCAGCAGAGACAGCACAGACTGATGGAAGACAAAGTTTTCATCTTGCTTAAATCATTTTCTAAAGCAGCACAAGACACAAGAAAATCACGTCTTATTTCATGTGGTAAATTCATTGTTTCAGCTCAGCCTAAGCTGAAGACAAGGAAAAGAAATTTGGGTAGAGGAGCAACTACACTACAGAAGCAAATCTGGGCTACACTGTATAACTGCCTCATGGCTGGAGCTGTGGCTGACCAGTGACAGCATAAGGAACAAGTTCATGTTCTGCAGCAGTTGTGTTCTAGCTGCAGCCATATAGAGCCAGGCAGCTGACAATGTGGTTGCAGCAGAGCCACAAGTAATTCACACAGGCTTTAGTTTGATTGTGCAGTCTCAATTTATTGCATCCTATATCCTTAGGATTGACAGTTAAAGTTTTACACCTATTAGGCTCTAATTCATAGTGTAAAGTCTTCAACACTGCCATTTCATTTGAAAATGTGCAAAAACTGATCCAGTGCGTCCTAAAGAATCAACTGTGTTTGCTGTAGACAAATGTATTTTGCAAACCAGTTGATGCCAGATTACTCATTTTCATTATAAACAACTTATACCATGTGGTCCAGGACTAGGAACAGGAAATTCACTTCTGTGAATTGCTAAACAGATGTTAGCATGAATTCATACTGAGTTCAGTCTGATTGCAGATCAATCCACAACAGGTCACAGTGCAGTTCATAGTTTCAGTAGGAAAACAAGGTTTGCTTTTGACAGTGAGAAGTGCATACAGCTGTCTTTTTAAGGCTGAGGTTCTTGCATGTTTTTGCATTTCAGTCACAGTCCAAGAAAGATGAAAGTTCTGGCTTTGCCTAGACAGTTGATGCTCAGTCCCACAGGATGTTAGCACTGCTAGTTGTTAGTTATACTACAGCCATCTTCATCCATAAGTCATTTTTCTCAGTTAGTAGAAACAAATAAATTTAAGTTCCTGTTCCCCTCCACTCAAGCCTGTCTTCACCATAGGCCATGTAGTGTCACAGATTTAGCTACTCCATGCAGTTTGAATTAAACTGGCCATTTATTCCTGAGCAGATGAATAGAGGGCCTCAATCTCCTTCTGGAAGAATTTAACAAGGTCTCCTCGCTTTGCCTTCAGTGTTGGTGTCAAGAGTCCATTTTCTACAGAGAACAACTCTGTGTGGATGTACAGGTCTTTAACCTATTGAAAGAAAACAATTTAGTGCATGACACATAATTAGAAGACAACAGTTCTTCCCAGCTTCCTTGGGCAAGAATTCTGTCCCAGGAGATCCAGTAACTAAACTGTTTTTTTGGCTGACCCAGTAAGAGGGTGGAATTCCAGAACAGTCCCTACAGCCTGTTGTGAGCCTCCCTTCCATCTCTTGGCAATTGCTGCTGTTGCCCTTCACAGCCCCTTGGTGCAGGCAGCCAATGTTTCACTGACTGCTACAATCAGGTGTCCTGGGGCAGCTGCCTCAGGGCCCCTCCTGGCACAGGCATAAACAGGAATGAATGAAGACTTCCAGCCACTGGATTAGCAATAGTGGTGCTAGTGACAAGCAGGATTTGAAAGTACTCACTTGTTCAAAGGATTTAAGGCCAGCCTCTCTCCCCAGCCTGATCATGTCATCTAAAATAGCTTTCTTCACTGCCTAGAAGAAACACAGCAGAAGCAGAGTGGGTAAAGCTGTCATTCTGTAATGGCAGCTCAAAACCATAACCATTTGCCCAGTCAGGGAGAACTGAGGATGGCAAGAATACATATTTCAACATTCAAGATTTTCATATTAAGGCCACTACAAAGTCATGTCTATCTTCTCACTGGAAAAGAAGCAGCAATAGCCCTTGAAACAAGACACCTATACTCAGTTCCAATTTTTGCTGTGAGGCTGCTTGCATGACTCACCCAGCATTAAACCAGTTCAAATGAAAGGAGGTGGATAGAACAAAGTCAGAGCAATGTAGGATTGGACATAGAATTAAATTCTGTCTCTAACCCACTAAACACAAAGCCACTCACAGGGTTTTTGCAGAGCTCTTCAAAGGAACCTTTTACTCCCAGTTTTGCTGCAAATTCTGGAAGCATTTCAGCATCAGGAACCACTATACCTATTAGAAAAGACTGAAAACAAGTGGAAATAGTCAGGCTGAGACCAAGATAAGGCATACTAAATGTCTTTGTGAGCTTGCTTGTGGGCAGTTTCTATGACAAGTCACGTGTACATCTCCATGCATTTTCAGAGTTTCAAAAGTAGCTATGAGGATTTCCAAGTCACTGAGAGTTGTGACAGCAAGTAATTGAAGTAATGACACAGTTTGTTATGTGTGCTGAATGATCCAGCAATTACTTTTGGCTAGTTTACAGACTGAAGACTGGCCTCTGCTAGCATAGGTAACACCTCCATGGCAAAGGAATGGAGAAACACTACTGCTGTGCAGAAAGGCTGGGAGAACTGGGGTTGTTCAGCCTGAAGAGAAGGCTCCAGGAGGACTTTTGTGGCCTTTCAAAACTAAAAGGGAGCTTGCAAGAAAGATGGGGACAAATTTTAGTAGGGCTTGTGGCAATAAGGCAAGAGGTAATGGTTTTAAACTATAAGATAGTAAATTCATATTAAATACAAGGAATTTTCTGAAAGTGTGAGGGTGGTGGAACAATGGCAGAGGTTGCCCAGAGAGGTGGCAAATGCCCAATCCCTAAAAACATTCAAGGTTAGGCTGAATGGGGTTCTGAACAACCTAATCTAGTCGAAGATGTCCCTGCTTGTTGCAGCGGGGACTGTTCTATGAATCTAAACTGCACAGAGCTGACCTGACATCCTAATCCCACACAAGTTTGTAATTAGCCTTTGTAATTAGACCAGCGTGCAACAATAGCAGTTGTCACTTGGGAAGTCTATAGGTCTGAAAACATCGTCCTATAAACACGGCTCTCTTAGGAACAGATTTTGTTCAAGGGCTCTTGTACGTGCATACATTTGTGCCCTGATCATCCAGAACTTGTCATGGAAGGAGATCTTGCAGGATACTCACTCCTAACATCACTTACCCTCAGGCTTTCCCCATGTACAAAGACCTGGGCTACAGCAGCACTTCCAATATAGACATTTTCTATCTTCTCTGGAGCAATGTATTCTCCTTGTGCAAGTTTAAATATATTCTTCTTCCTATCAATGATCTTCAGTGTTCCATTCTAGAAGTTAAAAGTGGAGGTCATTAGTTCCAAGTCACTGTCTTGCTTATATAAGAGAAGATAAACAGGCTTTGTTTTGTTGTATGAAAGGCACATCTGGAACTAGTCTAGAAACCACATACTGGTCTTTGCTTTATAGAGAGAGAAGGGTTTGTCTAATTTTTCCAGTTAGCTCGGGACATGATTAGACAGTTCCTTTATACTCCTCTGACAGAAACCAAGATGCCTTGTTACATCACTTCTGCAGTGAAGAATAGTCTTAACTATGGGCCTAGTAGGTGTCATTTGATGTCTTGTAACCTAATTGGTCTTTGGAGCTTTGCCTGGAGTTACCTAGTGAATGTACTATGTAGAAAGTTTTATCCTAGAATTCCATCTTTAGAGATTACTGTGAAGTAACAGGAATTCACATGCAAGAGATGGTTTGTGTTAAGCAACTACTCACTGGCAGCCATTTCCCTATGTCTCCAGTGTGGAGCCAGCCATCTTTATCAATTGCTTCTGCTGTCTTCTCAGGGTCTTTCAGGTAACCCTTGAACACATTTGGCCCTTTAATGCAGACCTATAGCAAGTAGAGAACACTGTTAGTCACCAAGTCTTATGTTTCAGTATTTCCTGACATGCACAGGAGATGGTACCTACCTCGCCTTCATTGTTAGAAGCAAAGTAGCTCATTTCTTCCACATCATCTAGTTTTACAATATTACAAGCCAGAGGGGCTCCAACATGGCCTAAGAAGAAAAAAAAACAAACAAAAAAAAAAGACTGTGATAGCAGTGATAGTAGATACTTACTGGGTTTCTTCACTTCTTTACCAAGAACCAGTATTGTTTATAGGAGTCTGGCATCAAATGTTCAAGCAAGTTGTTGCAATGCCATTTTCAAACAGTTAATGTAGGACAAATAGCAGGTTAGTCTTGATGCTTAGAGCATTTTTGGTGTAATCAACCACACCATCAGCCACGTGTGCCTCCTCAGGACTCCCTCTCATAGATCCTGGTATTCATTTGGATTTCATCCTCATTATGCTTTGCAGTTACTGTTCACAAAGATGGTGACTTGAGTCTGAATTTAGAATATCCAGTACTGCTAAGATAAAAGCTAAATCTTCAAGGTCCTTCAGGAAAATAGTCAAGTGTCATGTCTAATATTTTTGTGTAGAACATGTCATTTAGGAGACAAAGTTAGTTTCTTAAGGCCATTTGGGAAATCCCTATCCAGTTTGCTCAGCTCTCTCTATTCCTTTCCTGTTTTCTGGGACAAAGTCTAAACTGACCTATGACACTTTACAGCGGGGTTCCTCATCTGGTTGAGTCAAGAATTTTAGTACCTGTTAAGCAGACAGGTGACTGTTGCTACCAATAATCACTTTGAGTACCCATGATTTAATTTTCATTAAACTAAAAGCATTAGAGCAGCTAGGCTTGAGTGCCCCTTTATGTGGGCAGCTCTGGGAGACTTTACAAGTCTCAGCTCCCATACCTGTTGTCCAGTCTCCAGGCATTGAGAAAGTGGATCCAGCTGAGCATTCAGTCTGGCCATAAGCTTCAAAGATCTGTGCAAGAAAGGATGAGTATTCCTTGAACATCAAGCCCTTGGTGTGAAAGGCCTCCGTTTCAACTGTGCCCATGCTCAAGTCTTCTTAGGAAGGAAGCCAAAACAACCTTTGCCTTTAAGGTATCTTGATCTTATTGGTGTATGTTGAATGTTAAAGATGTTAAAGTTCACCTATCGGAACTTTGCTTTGGTCACCTCGTTTTCTGTTCTCAAATGTGCTACACTGGGAGCTCACTGACTGTCAGAATAAGCCACAAAACTCAGAGGCAGCTGCCTGACTTTGAGTGCTGCATGTTCCTATTTCTGCTGCTCTATTCCTCTTCTCAGAGCCTACAGCACAGTTTTTTGGTAGTGTAGTTTGAAGTGGGCCCTGCGGAATTCTTTTTTCCTGTTACAGTTAACTCAGATGAAGCAGTCTGTAACTGCCCAAGGCTGACAGCATTTTCCCCAGGAACAAGCTGGGCTGGACCCCAGCTACATCACTGGTCACTCATTTGTGCATAGTCAAACAGGGCTTACTTTAAAAGAAAACTCAGCTTACCTGACAGCCTAATGCTGCTCTAAGAAATGTCAGGACAGAGGGAGATATAGGGGCTGCACCTGTCACCATGATACGCACTTTTCCACCCATGCTTTCCTAGAAGTGAGAAAGAAGCCATCAGATCCTCCAATATTACATTGCTTATCTCCCTTACACTTGGAATAACTTACCTGAACTTTTTTGAAGACTAGCTTGTCCCAAATGCTGTCATTTCGAATGATGCCCTGTTTCAATTCAGCCGTCTTCATAAACACAGCAAAATTTAACAGGAAACGCTTTGCTGGGGTGTTTGCACCACTCTGGATCTGCAAGGAGAAGAACCAGTGACTCTTGGGTTTAACTGACATCTGTACATCTCATTCTTGCCTGGTTAAGAGGCACCAAATTTTACTTCGATGTTCTAGGGTCTGTCTTCACGACTGCAGTGTCTAGGAGGTGACCCAAAAGGCAATACTAATTTCTTGTTACTGCTGAAGCACTACAGCCACAGCTTTGAGGAACAGGGATCCTGTTAGCTTTGAACTTGATTCATTTGCATTACAAAAGTAAACAAAGTCTTTGTCTCTTAACAGCAACAAACTTAGCCCAGTAGTGACTGTTCTTATACTCCCAGAACTCTTTCCATCTTCCCAGAAAGGATTCTAAAAAATTCTTCCTGCTAAGGGGGTAATTAACTAGTATATTCAGTATTATTTTGCATTTGTATACTTGTTTGGATAAATGAACAAAGAAAACTTAGCTAAAATTGCTCACGTACCTTGTCATATACTCTATTGAGCAGTCTTGGTACAACTGGAAATAGTGTTGGCTTCAAGGTTTTCATGTCATCTGTTAGCAGCTTGATATCTCCTTGGAAGAAGCCGACTTTTGCTCCACAGCTGTATACCACTGCCTAAAAATTGACCAGACAAGCCTTAGTCAAGAAGAATTCCTAGCTTCACTAGCCATTATTATTAGTCTGTGAAAAGCAGCATGATTTCCAATGCCCAGTTATTACAAAATAAAGAAAGTTACTGTGTGGATAGGTATTGAGGACACACAGATTGCTAACGTGTATTTTTACTATAGTTTGATTTATAAAAGCTCAGATATATATGTATCTGTACATACCTGTACAACTCTCTCAAACATGTGAGCCAAAGGAAGGTAGGAAATGGCAACATCTGAACTTGAACACTCAACTGTGTTCTGGAGGGAAAGGAGGCAGAAGTAGGTTAGCATTTTCTATGCCTGCTTGTGTTACTTTTAAGTAGAAAGTAAATAAAATTTGGATCAATTTGAGTACTTTGAGACAGACATTTCCAATGACTGAAGCAACTCAGGCTCAGGCTCATCCATCCCCTCCTCAAGATTTTCAGCTGTCACTCAAAATTAGTTTTATGTTTTGGCAAGACTTGAAATAGTACTATTGTATCTAGGACTGACTCATTCTAGTATAACTTCTGTGTAGAAGTTCTTGTTCGATTCAAACCAAGTTTCTTGCAGTAGTATTTTCTCATTGAAAAAAGGGCACTTAGGAAAACATCAATTCTGGGAGTGAATGGATTACAGAAAATGCCCAATTAAAGCTGGTTTCATGACTGAGGGACATATCCTGGAGAGTAGCTTACCTCTACGCATCTAAGGAAGGCAGCAGCATTTGAAACAACATTCTGATGTGTCAGCATGGCTCCTTTAGGGTTACCTTTGGAGAGATCAAGCAAGGTGAGCTGTGGCTCTGACTGCTTCTGCTGGCAGTTTCCCATGTCTTGTTTGGCTCAGTTTGAACTATCTCAGTACTAAGCTCAGTCCCAGCAGTTATTGTAAGAGATCACAAATATGCCTCGTCTTGAGTGCTTTCAGCTATGGATATTACATAAAGGAGATTGCTGCTGAAACAGCAGAGGAATTGGGAGTAGCATAGAGAATGCTGAAACAAGATTTTTTGTTTTGGCCCCTGTGGATCAAAATACACAGTTGAATAACCGATCTCTTGAACATCAAGGCTGCATTTTTCATAGGGTAAGACCCTAATTTGGCTTTTCTTGCCCCCAGTTCTAAGAAGCTTTATCAGGGTGCACTTGACTTGTAGTGACAGTATCCCAAGTAAAACTGCAAGAGTGGTTTGACATTGCTCTAATTTACTGGTATACTTCCATATTCTTAGGATCTCTTTATTTTAGTGCAGGGAAGCTGCATGGGGAGGGTCTTTCCATATATAAACCACCACTTACCTGTGGTTCCACTTGTAAAACACACAACAGAAAGATCTTCAGGCTTAGGAGGCTAGAGAGAAAAAGCCACATAAAGTCAGTGTGAGGATTATGATGGTTATCTGTAATTATATACAATTCCTAATTGCGATGAATCAGGAATTCTGGCTCACAAAAAAAAAATCTGCCAGCCTCCTCTACTAGCAGCATAGCAAGATGTCTTTCCAGAGACTAGTTTTATAAGTCTATAGCTGTTTCATAGAGATACTTACAACTGGTTCTCTGATGTTGTTTTTTCCCAGCTCCTGTGTTAGAGAAAAAAACACAGCTTAACAGATGTGCACAATAGATGAATAGATAATTGCATTTCAAATGCAACACCTGTTTTACTACTTTGCCTCTTGATACTCCGTCTCATTCAAACAGAAACCTCTTCCTGAGGCCAATACGCATAACTCTGAAAAACCGTCTGGTGCAGGTGTGGAGAGGACACATTTGAATGTGTGGAAAGTGATCAGAACTATTTAAGGAATTTGGAAGTCCTGAGTGGAGAGGTTTCCTACATCTATGTACATGTATGCAAGCTTAAGCCTAGTATTGGGATATCTAAGCAGCCAGTAATTTGTACTTACAGTTCCAATTAGACTCAACTGCCAGCTTAGAAACGTGATAAATCCTGTTACAACAATATCATGAATTAAGCTAAGCAAGTCTTGGCTGTTCACAACACATGGGCACAACTTTAGTCAACGGTTTGAGCTCTGCAACTCCCTTTAGCTGAAGAAAACCAAGTTTCAAAATGACTGCTCATCAAGATGTCAGGTACAGGCATGACAACTGGGTAATTAACTTACATTAAAGTGTCATTGCTGTGACAGATCAAGATGTTTAGCTGGCAAGGTATTCCAGGAGCCTTTAGCCACCTACCTCAACCTCCTGCAGTGACAGAATTTCAATTCCCACTTTATCTCCTCTGTCCTTGAGCTCTTTATCAAAGAGATCCATGAGAACAATAATCTTCAGACACGGGGTCTTTTTGTCCTCACAGTTCTTAAGCAAGACCTCTGCCTTCGCAGGCGTGTCACAGATCACCACACTTATATCAGCTACAGAAAAGAAATTATCAGAAATCTATTTAGAAGACATGAGCCCAGTGACAGCTCAGCAGCACATACTTTTAGAACATACCATTGGTTTTGTGCCATTTGCATTTGTTCATATGGATTCAGTAGCTGTCTTACAGTGCTAAGAAGGTTCCTCCTACCATCCTCCATTGATTGGGCAAACCTGATATTCTGGCAATATAAAGTGAGGAGCTGAAGAGAAATATCTTTGCTCACAGTCAAGATGGGAATTGAAACTTTTGGTATTGCCAGGATATTGTTTAGGTTTACCCATCTTCCTTAAATCTAAAGAAATTAAGGCCCAATTGAAAGAGGTTGCTAAAATTCTTGACTTAATACTTCAGCTTCCCTGTAGATGCAGTTACAAAAGCCTTTTTCTTTAAGTCAGAAGAGGAACTGGATTTGCCTGAGCCTGACAGTGCCCAGTTAGACTGGTAAATCACAGCTCTGTAATCCCAAGACAAGACCTGTTTCCAAGGTTCACCACCATAACTCTTAAAGGGATTTTGCTTGGAAAATTGTGTTTATGGGATGGATCCCAGATCAGTGTAACAGTAGTTGATAATTGTTTCCCTCATATCTCTCCTAAGACTGGGGGAAAAAAGTCTGAAGATTTATTTAACTTCCTTGCCAGTTTCTTCCATGATAGCCTGCTAGATGTTGTTGCTGTAGAACATGCAATAAACAGACAGATTAAACAGATATAGGCATATCCTTACCCTTTACTCCTCCACTCTTTTCACTCTACAACTTAAAATCAGACACACACATCTAGTCTTAATTTACATGCAAAGTCTGTCTGCATTGTCTGATTAGCAGAGTGGGAGTTCAAGATTGCAAAATCTCAAATAGCAAATAGTTGAGCACTCTGATTGTGAGTGGTCCACAGGATCTAGCAGATCCTTCAGTGGTCTTGCAATCAAGATACTAGGAGACATAGGAAGCCCAGTGGATTCTTCTAGGCATTGAACCACGTGCCCTGCAAAGCAGCTTCACTAAGAAATTAAGTGTCTATAGGAGCAATAAGGTTAAAGCTACTCTGATTTTTGCAAATTTCCTTGAACTTAGCCCTCCCAAAACAAAGTTTCCTAGAAAAATCCTTATGAAAGAGTGGAAGTCAATATTTACCTTTGTTAACAATGTATACAATGGCCTCTGGTCCCAGAGTGTCATAGAGTGGAACAGCAACCATTGAGTAGGTGTAGCAGGCATACTCTGAAATGATCCACTGAAAAGAGAAAACAGCACAACTAAGGAAAACTAGGAGCCCTCAAGACAGGATTGCCTACAGACTTCATACAGCTTGACTAGCCCATGCACATGGCAGTGGGGGGCTATGGAAGGAGCACGTCCATGAGAGTAAGAGTTGTGAGTGGTCATTGTATGACATGCTTGGAATGGTATGTGCTCAGTCAGTAAAAAGGGAATTGGGAAGGAAAAAGTTACGATTGTTCCTCATGTGGCCTGAAGCTATTTAAATACAGACTCTCCTCTCACCCCAAGGTGTCAGAATACTGTGGGAAAGAATACACAATTTGTGGCTTACCTCTGGCCTATTCTGAGCAAAAATGCCAATAAACTGTTTTGATGATGGTTGGCATCCTTTTTGCAGAAGCCCTGATCCCAGGTATTTAGTTCTGTCCGAAACCTGCAAGACAGTTATTCCCCCACTTTAGTGTCACAAGGCAGTATCCCAAATTAATTAATCTGTCATTTACAATACTCACCTGTTTATATGTCAGCCACTGATAAGGTTGCTTGGGTTTCCTGTAGCCTAGGCAGTCACCATTTCCTAATCAAAGAGTTCAGAAAAGCAATTTCAAAGCTCAGTACTGAAGTTGCATAACACTACAATAGAAACACTTGAAGCGGGAAATGTTTTCTCTCAGACACTCAGGTAACTGCATGAAGAGCAGGTCAGTGTCCAGAGTTAAGCACTTTGCCCAAACCAAACTTAGCTTTATCCTTACAAGCAATACTTCTAATATCTGGTGATATTTTTTCCATTGCACAACCCATGTGAGGTTGAAATAGCTTGGAAACCATCACATATTTCCATGCATAGGACTTGTGAAGTGATGTACAAATTCCTATCTGTTGTAAACAGGCAGTAATTTCATGGGAAAACTCACATCATAGGACAAAGGAAAGGTGTTTCCCCCCCAATTCCTCTGATGCTTTGTATCTGCTGACTCTTGACTGAACTCTACCATCTTCAGCTTCTGATGTTTGTTCCTGCCCAGTCTGCCAAATAAGACTAATGCTAAATTGGGACAGGGAGAAATATGGTCACTTGTCTCTCCGGCCCACAGAAGGCTAGAAGAGCTTTTGCTAGCCTGCATTATTACCACAGCCAAGACACAAGGAAAAGTATCTTGGTAAAATTTTGTCTACTTGTGATAGACAAGTACTGACTACCAGAGGCAAAGCTTACCAGAAATATTCACTCCTCTCTGGAAAGATTCATACAGGGTTTTAGCATCTTCAAAGTAATAAGAAAGCAGGTTGTTATCTGTCAAGAGTGCACCTCTTCTGGCTCCTCCCTAGGAACAGAGCATGGTTATGAAACAGTGCAGAACAGATGAAATGTCATTGATTCCTCAGACATTCTCTCATCAATCCCCTTTAAAGCATTTCAATAGCATTGTATTATTAAGGAAGTCCTTTTCCTTTCCTGATTTTGATCTACTCAATCACATGCAGAGGAATTTTCTAGATGGCCCACATTAACATTCAGTTACAGGTTATTGAGAGGCCTTGACTGAGGGCTACCACTTGCCTTATTACATGAAGTGTAGCACCAGTTTCAAAGCTGATGCAGTGCATTGAAAACACAGGAAAAAGTCAGTGACAGCCAAAGCTATCTGGTAAAAATCCCACCTAATCCTAGTTGGAAGGAGCTGCTGTTTCTCATCTTAGCAGCTTAAGGCTTCTCTTCTCCCCACCATGCTCTTGAGTTGTACACCTGGGAGAGAAGGCTGTGCACATTGGACAGGAGAGTTTCCACTGACACCCAAGGTCACAATGGATCAGTATTCAAATTAAACTCCAAAACAGACCATGCCCACAAGCAGAGAAAGCATTACCTCAATTCCTACTGACTGCTTGTTCAAGTCAACAGGAGGTAAAAGGGGTTTTGGCCTGCTTATCACCCACAGGAAGAGGACACCTCCAAATGCAAGGAGACTGATCAGTGCTGGTGTTGGGAGCGGTGAGAACAATACTTGAAGTATCCAGATCATTGTGCTGGATCAGTGGAGCCAGAGTTGAACCTGAAACAAACAGGAGGTTTAGTAGATTTGAGGTAGAAGCTTTAATTACCTATGAGCCATGGTTACTTAAGTAGCTTGTTAAACAATACTGCAAATCATTTCAGCAGTTTGCCCCTGGAGAGTCCTGGTACAATAGTGAAGCACACTTATGCAATGTTTTAAGCCTCTTAAGAGATCTTAAGTCACCTGTCCCCATAAATCTTAATCTATGCTGCATCCACCTCCACAAAAAGTTGAAGCCTGATGAAGTCAGACAAGGAACAGATTCTTTCCATCCTTAAGTTAAAAAAATCTGCCTGGAGAAAACCGGTATATAATTTCCCAAATCTATCTCCCCAAGTATAACTAAAAAAACTATGGTTCAATGATGTGAACTGTGGAAGTAAGAAAATTCCTCAGTATTGTAAGTGTTCAATAGGAAATGGTTTTGCTGAATTAGGAAGTGTTTTGATAAATTTACATGTTTGATACACCTACATACAGGTCTGCAGGACAAACAGTTTATTCATTGTCAGCTACTTTTACTGGTCATGTTAGACAAATATTTCAGAGGGTGACAGTGTGGTCAGCCAAAAAAATCAGCACAAATCAAAACTGTAGAAGTTGCTTTGCACAAGGAAGTGGTGACCTGGAAGTCAATTTGTGCAATGAAAGTCTAGCTGGGAAATACAGAAACAATTCTGCTGCTTACATTCCCCGACTCATCTCGCTTCCCTGTCAAGGGCAGGGAAGCAAAATCTGAGAATGCAGACTTTCTTACAAGGCACAGAGACCTGAGCCTTCTTCCTTAGAAACAAATACTTTTATCTCCAAAATGTTCTGATGTGTTTTAAGATTGAATTGCCAAGAGAAAGGACTGCTTTTTGTCTGAATCAACTCAGATCTCAGCAACTTGGATTTGCTAATGTCTAAATATCTACACAGGACACACCACCTCACGCTTCGCAAGATGAATAACAACACTCGCTCAAAGGAATCCCAAAAAAAAAGAATCAAAGGAACCCCATCAGTAGATAATATGTTAGATATCAACTAAACCCCTGTACAAGAAGAATACCAGGAGTCCTGTCACCATGAGTTCCAGTTACCCTTTAACTATAATTCCAATGAAGCTGAAGGTATTTTACAAGCTGTTAGTAAGTTCAGCCAGGACCTGAAGTCAGAATTTAGGTCTCTGAGCCCAGAGTGATCAGTTAGATTACCCAAATCTGTTTTACGGTTTTGTACTTTCCAGTGGCAGTGTTAATCAGCAATGCTGGTGTGTTCCCTAGTGATAAAAGGCATGCTTTGCCTGCTCAGCATCTGGATAAGAAATGGTACCTCAGAGGCTTTTCAGCAAGTCCAAGCTGCCAGATGCAAATCACCTACATATCAGAAATACCAACTCCCTAGCCCTCTTTTTTACTCTAAACCTTGGTTGCCACATGCCCTTCAAACTCCTGACCTTGGCTCCATGTACTGAGAGTCCAAAAAGATTGTGCTACAGCCAGAAAGGCAGGAACTGCCCTTGGGACTCTACTGATGGGCAATTCCAATCACTGGGCATATTAAAACTAAGTGAGGACAAACCTGCTTGTAACACAGCATATCACCCATCTCCCCACCCTTCCTTTGGGCCTTTATCAATTGAGTCTGGATAAAAAAAAATAAAAAGCAGAAGCTAAATCCAGGTCTGCTGAACAAGTTTACATTCAGGGCAAAGCTACTTAGCAGTTTAGGTTTAGCACTGCTCGGTTTGGAAGACTGAAGGTTATTAACAAAATTAATTTGGTAATCAGCTGCTCTTGACACTATACATATCTGGCCCATTAATGGAGGAGTTAGCAAGCAGCTTTCTGCAGTGATTAAACTGCATCTTTGTGGTTTTTATACTTCCTCTTGCGTTAACATGAGCCAGACACTTTTTTATAGCATGAGCACTGAGGCAGCTAGGTAAAGGCATCTCCATTCTCCATCATGAAAGGTTGGATATACAAACTTTATTCCTTTAGCTCAGAGCCCACTACTAAATCCAAGTGACAGAGCTAATCACATTTGCCCCATTTGTATGTGGAAGCTTTCTAGACTGACACATCTATTTTCACATCTTTTTAGAGCGATGCCAGAATACTCATGTTAGGACTACCCTTAATATTGATTATTAGCAATCAATTTGGGCACTTTTTCCAGTCTTTTCCCATGCCCAGGGGGCCAGAAGGAGTTTTCACTCAATGCATTTCACATGTCTCTTCCCTGGTCATGAAATTTTTCAATCAGCAGTGAGAGACTAGAGCTATATGCAGGAAACCAGAGAGACCACAGGCCTGTACAGCTGCACCAGTTTTATTGCCTGAATTGTGCTCTCATCTGCTTATTTTAATAGTACTTTTAAGATGATTTCTCAGAAACCACGCATGATTGGTTGCTTTTAGAGTATCATGCAAGAGGTAAGAAACAAAACTATCTTACTTATGGCAACAAGTCCTCTTCTTTAACTTATTTATATGGCTTACCATTAACACTGTCTGACTAGGTCAGACAGATCAGAGCAGTTGTCACAAATAGCTACTGTCTCTTTCATGAACTTATTTGACAGAAAATTTACTGAAGACATTTGTCTGACCTTTTTGTGATAAGGATCAGAGAACCCAGTAACCCCAAATGCTCCATGCAGCAGTAAATAAGTCACTGAAAATTTTTCCATCAGAGTATTTTCCTGTTCTCACTGACTCACATGCAAAGTAGTTTGTACCAAGACACCTATGAGGACTGAACATCATGCCCTGAAGGATATGATTTTTTTTTGCTTGGAGCAAAGAACTCAAAGTCCAGAGTGAACACCTAATCAAGAAATGATCATTAAATGCAGCAAAACTTTTGCCTTCAGGTTCTGAATTGATTCCACAAGTCTCTTGCATAGAAAGAGAGAAAGAAAGATCAGGCAGTAATTTAATCCCATTGTAGTTAATCCTGCCCAGTATCCCTATAGCTGGTCAAGGATGATATTCAGTTATATTTGAATGAATTTTTAATTTAAAGAAAGACCTGTTGACAAGTTTCTCTAAAGTCTGGGAAGTATTATATGCTCATCAGCTTCTAGGGTTTGGTGGGTGTTTTTAGTAAATATCTTCATTAGCCCACTGACAGCCCTGACTGAGACTACATATGCAGGACTTTGCATATACACCCTTTAAAGATAGAGAGGTTTGTGTTGTGTAAAAAAAAGCACAGATGCACAAAAAGGCAGATCTAGGTAATACAAAACAAAATGCTTTTCATATCTGAAAAACTATTTTCAACTTCCTTACTTTATTAATAGAATATTGATAGTGTTTTCTTTTATTTTCCAACACTGTTTCCACAAATGGGCTTTAGTCTCTTCTATCAACGCACATAGGGTGTGTTCTTCAAGCTGTGGCAAGAGATTATGAGCAAATTTGTCTCAATTCACAGAATTAGGACAGTTGTTTCCTATGCCTAGAGCTTTAAATTTGTCAATCCAAGTAGTTGCTAATTTATCACCTCTGGTATAATCCAAATGCTACTTAATCCTTCTGCTCTCAATCAGAAAAGCCAGAGAGACGACAGGAATCTGTACTCCACAGACCTTCCTGTCCACAGTAAGAGAACAGCTGCAGCCTAGATCTGTGCTATGGAACAGCTACAGCCAGAGTTTAACCCACAAATCCAAGTGCCCTGTGCATTTATAATACCTGATCTATATCAACTTAGTGAAAACTCAGTGCAGAACAAGACAAAACCAGAGCATTTTGGACAGACACCAGCTTCCGCTGCAGGGTAAGTCTGAGTACCAGCTGCTTTTTAAACATCAGACGGGTCAGAGGTGGAGTGTCTGAAACCCCTGAGTTCTGAAGGCTCAACTCCCAAGGATACAAAATGCCCAGGGTGTCTCAAACCACCTGTTAAGCCTCTTGTGCAATAAGATGCTGGACAGTTGAAAGTGTACTTAGGTTGTCTGCCCTGATCAATGGTCAGGGATAAGATGCACTAAGTTCCAGAGTCAAAGGCTTCTTTTTTATCAGAAGAGATTACAGTGATACCATTTACAGCCTTCAGTTCAGGAGTACACATTCTCATTTCTACTGTACCTCCCCCTTTACAGCTACTCCCTCAGTACCTGGAAGGAATTAAAATTATTCTCTATGCTCTCCACGTGAGGAGATTCTCTCCACTGGAAAGGGGCTGATCTTTGTGTCATCTCCATTGCAAGAGTTCATTATGGACAACAAAGCAACCTCTGATACTCACACAAATTTGGAAGCAACAATCTGCACTACCTGGGAGAACGTCTTCTGGGGTTATGTAGTCTGTATCAAGTTTGCCTAAGCTTTTGACGTGATCATGACATCTTTTTTTCTCAGCACTAGTAAGGTTACACTGTTTACAAGCTGGAAAAGTGGAGTACAGCCACCTACACTAATTAGTTACTTAACCGCCAGTAGCTCACTCTTTCCATTTGCTTACGCAGTGCAGCTCTTGCCTGGTGTCATCCTGCAGATGTGAGCCACTTTGCCGGTTCTTACACCTTGGAAACTTTGTATTACATATTCCTCCTTGATGCACCCGAAGTCTTGTGTTCCACAGGGTTAAGGAACATCTAGCTTTGAGCGTCCAGAGAGAAATTAAAGAACAAAAGCTCAGCAGTGACTTCTGAGCAGAACCACGCAAAAAAATGAAGCAAAATGCTCAGTAACCTGCAATAAACCCAGGATATGCCTCAGTGAGGCTTTGCTTTTGGAGTACCTCTTCAGAGAGTCAGAGCCAAACAGTTCAAGCACCTTTTGATCATAGCTGAGAAACACTCTGCTAGAGGGTGGGAAAGGACGAGGCTAGGTAACTTATTTTCAGGAAGTAGAGTGCTGTAGTTTCTGAGCCTTGCTGATGTGAAACCTATTGAATTCAAGCTTTCAGTATATTTAAATAGAAAGGCCATTTTTAAAATAAGGAATTTTACTGGATTGGACATTACTGCCTCTCCATCAGGAGTGCAACCACATCATGACACCACTTATTAAAAGTTATTTTCTCAGACAAATTGAATAGCCAAGCTTTCATATAGTCTTTATATCAGATTTTCTCCTTGAAATTACATACTCAGAAACAAGCTCAACTGGCCCTTTGAGGTTTTGAGGAATTTAAAATATAGTCAATATAGCAGGTTCTGTTACTATTTATCCTATTGGATAATACAGGTTCACTTCTTGTAAAACATTCATGCATCAATACTATATTAATAGGAAGTTTTCTCTAGCGATAGGACATGGTATTAAGAGCAAGGACTAAAGCTTGATTTGAAAATTCAGAGAACTCCTAAGAAAAGTAGAATATTATCACTAGGCACCTTAGCCACACAGAGAAAAGGTAGCACTTAAAGTTTCTAGATATTAATGTCCATTATTTCATATTATCACAGCACTCCTATTATGAAGAACAAAGAACAAACACATATCTGAACTTAACTCAGCCCAAGGTCCACATTTAACTGATAGCACACTAGCAGAGATTTCTTAGGAGGCTCCTGAAAAACTCATTATCTTGAACCCTGCATCTAATCACTGCACTTGCACCTTGGATTTAGTAAAGCCCATGTGAGTAACAACAAGCAAACTCATGAGCAATAAAACAAATACAGTAAAACTTCATTACTTACACAGAAAATATGGCAGAGCACGTATAGAGGTGAGAACTAGTGAGTCAAGCCACCTACCATTTCGAATATATATATCAACCTCTTCTCCTTAAGTTAAAGGGAGCCTTAGTAGCACAGTACAAAACCAATTTTTCTTAGGTAACACTCATGTTAAAAACTACAGCCAGTTTCCTGTCCCCAGTTTAAATAAATCAGCAAGCAGAAAAGGACGTTGGGAGGGGAGGTTTAAAGGGGAGGAACTTGCATGGGTGAACTGGAGTGATTAAAAAAAAACAAAACAAAGAAGAACCCCAACAACTCGCCCACACAAGAGGAAGTCATTGAGCTTTTTTGTTTGTTAATGAAAAAACTCGTAGGAGATCTAAATGAATTGTAAACCAAAACATTTTGAAATTATATTTATAATTTTTTCTTTCTCATCTGCTATTATCTTCTCTGTGTATAAGGCTGTATTCTCAACAATAGCAATTTTCTCTCTATAGCTGCATATATGTTAAGGTGAGCAGAGCTTTGTAATACCAGCAAAGGGTTTTGACTACAGCATTTCTCATATACTGCTGCAATGGACTTGCTGGTGGGCTGGATTTCTGCTGATGGTTTTGTTTTATTTGGTTTTGGTGTTAGGTTTCTTGTTGATGTTGTTGGGTTTTTTCCTTTTTTTTTTTTTTTCAAAAACTACCTAGTTCTTTTTGTTCTGTTATAGACAGACATAGGTGCAATTATTTGTACAAGGTAACAGTGAATCATGTTTCAAGCTGCAGTTTTGTTTCCTGCTATGACTGGGATTTGTTTATGATCTCCCAGTTTCATTTCTTCGTTTAAAAGTTTATAGCTGTTGCAGTTTTCCTTTTTCTCTTCAGTGCTTGTCTAATATAACTGGAATTTTGCAGTAGGTTTGGAGGTTTGGGATGACAGTAATTTCACCTATCTCACATCTTTATTGCCTTAACCTCAGATTTTAGAATTGTTTTCTCCACTTGGGAGTTTCCCCATCTGACAGTTTTCCTATGCTGCATGATTTCAGAATAATCTGCTTAGCCAGACAAACCATAAAGCTGAGATGGAATTAACATTAAGTGTGTACTTGCATCCAAAATACAACCTGTACTGGACCTTGGCTTGCTAAAACACGTAGCCCCTACTAATTGCAATTATGTTTTTATTGCTGCTGTAAACTTTATACTATTCAGGTAAAGCTAATTTACATATAGTTGTGGCATTATTTAGCCATGTATCTTTTAGGGTATCTTTTAGGGAAACTGAGGGTTGATTCACTGATTTTCCTATAAGCTATGCATGAAAAAGAAATAGCTTTTTCTTCATGAAACTCCTTTGGCTTTGCCTTCCCAGGCCTGTTCCTGTGGCATTTCAGAGAAGCTATGAGCTTCAGCTTTAATAGTGCCTGTCAGGGTATTTTTGCTTATAGAAAGACAAGGCCAGGCTCCCAGCCCAGCCAGTTCCATTATCACCTGCTCTGTGTAGCTCTCTTAGCATTTCCCCCCTTTAGATATCTGGCCTCGAGCTGTTATTTTTGCTGGAGCAAGAGAAGAAGAAGTGAGTTTGCCCTGTCTTTGGGTAGCAAAGTGTCTCAGGTGCATTGGCTTTGCTGCAGAGTGGGAGAACATTCCCACAGCACAGTCCTACCTGGCCTGCCAGGACCCAGAATGTGATGCAGAACTCCACGAGCTGGTAAGGCTACACTCTACTGCCTGGGCTCAGTGGGTCTCACAGCTCCAACAAAAATGGATTAAAGGATGCACATAGGAAAGCTTCTCCTTAATGATCATTTCTGTTCAATGCTCATAAATTAGAATACAGCTGACACTCTTCCCCTGATACACATAACAGGTGACATGCAAGTGTTGAGGCTTTTAATTTTTCATAGCTGATCTGAATAAACTCCAGATTTTGGAAAGGCACAGATCTTTTTTTGCTAGTAATTTTCTGTCAAAATCAAAGCAGAGTTATGAATCTCAGCCTTTGCTTCTCTTTGTGCATGTATATAAAATTTACATCTGCATCCCTCATACCCATTAGTGACTTAAAATGAGCAGTGGGTAGCTTATGTATATGGGGAGTTCAGGTTGTTTCATTTCTGTTATCACTGTCAAAAAGGTTTTGCATAGAGAATGGATCAGGTGAGGTTTTGTAACAAACCTTAAGATCATGGCACAACATGAGCTTTTGTTTTACAAAGATGCCAAAAGACTCTTTCTACATATAGCATACAGCAGAGGAAATAAATAAATAAAGGGAAAACATTGGCTCCATGTACCCTTTTCTCTGCTGTCCCTTCAAAACCTGGATTTAAATTTTGTGAGTCTGTGAGAGGTGTGAACTCACTTTATTTGAATGATTTTTGAATTCCAGTTTGTTTTCTTAATGCTATAAACATAATTCTTTATTGCTCTGTTCTGCTTTTCAAGGACTGTGTCCAGCTTTGTAAAGCAGAATAATTGCACTGAAACATAAATGATCTTCTCAGAGCACAAGTGGGCTCCACAGGAAAGGAGGTATGGAAAGGACATGGGCTTAGGACTTGGAAGAGCAGCATGCTTTTTTGCCAGTTCTCTTGCTTGCAGCTTGATTTCAGGTTGATCTTTGTCTCCACCATCCTCTCTGTACACAAGCAAGAGCTTGGAGAAGGCTCCACCTCTGTAATAGCTAGAACAAGCATTGTTCCAAGGCAATGGCAACAGTCTGGGGTGCCATACCAGGCATTACAAGGCATTATAGCCAGCTTCTATGTTCTTAGCTAGGGATTCAGCTAGATTCTATTGTATTAAATGTTGCCAATAAGTTTGTGCAGATAAATGATCTATCATATTGCAACCTTTTACTGCTTGCAATGCTGTGGAAACAAATATTCTTATATTTTTGGAACCTGGTTTAAGCATTAGTCTGGATGGGAGCCTGGCACTGCTACTTTGTGCACTGTATCTTTAAATAGGCATAACTAACAAACTGATAAGAAAATGGCTTCAGCCTGGACCGTAGGTTTCTTCTTCCAGCCAGTCTATAGCAACAGGCAGTTCAGGTGGCTGCTCTCATTTAAGCTGTGATTTCCCTGTATGCCACCCCTGAGCCCAGACTTACTCCTTTAATAACATGCAGCCAGTTATGCAGCTGTTGCCTTTAACAGCACACAGGGCGATAAAAAGGGTGCAATGGATCCTGGTATTGCAGCAAATTGAGGTTATTATCCCACTTGCAGGACTTCTCTGCAGGAGCAGGAAGCCCAGTACTTGGGAAACACGGGCTCTGACGAGGAGGGATTTGCTTACCTTCCTTCAGTGCAGGAGGAGGGTGGAGGGGCTGGTACAGCTGGCTTCCTTTGCTGCTTTACAACTCCCAAGGGGTGTTCTAGGGTTGGTTCTTCCCCAGCTCCAGTGGTGCTTCCCCAGCTCCCGTGGCAGGACTAAGCCCCGAATCATCAGAGTGTGGCTTTAATAAACAGGCGACACTGCACCCAGGTAACCTTTGAACCTGCCTTGCAACAGGTTCAAAGGTAAAAAAAAAAAAAAAAAAAAAAAAAAAAAAAATTATTCCTGATCAAATATAAAGAGCAATTTTGGCTGGTTAGAAATGTTAAACATACAAGTCTTGCACAACAGTGTTAGAAGAGAGCAGCTCATTGTGAAAACTAACCCCAGCCCAGTGAAAGCTGCAGCCCTGGGTTTTTCATAGAGCTCTCATTTACTCTGAGTGTGCACAGGGCACTGAATAAGTCTTGCTTCACTGAGAAAAGGTGCCTCTTAGATTGCACTTCGAGCAAGCAAACATATTCCAACATTTTTCACCAGATGCTTTGTGTAGAGTCCTGTCCTGAGTATATCCAGCCGTTGGGTTTCCCTTGCAGCTCCAGGGGTCTGTGAAGAAGCCTCTCCTTTGGGGTCAGAGCTCTCAGGGATGTATGGGGGGCTGGTGATCTCACCATAGTGCACCTTCCCTTTTGACGCTGTGCAAAAATTAATGCACTTGCTCAACTGCCAAGTAGGCCAAGCCTGTTCTGTGAGAGATTTCTTGTGTTGATTTAAACAGCTGTGGTTTTGGTGGTTTTCTGCCTTCTTTTATCTCCAAAATGGGAATAAGAGTGTGCTTGTGCTTAATGCTGCTTGAGAGAGAGAGTTGTGAGGTGAGGTATGCAGGCTGGGCTTGCAAGTGGAGCTTCCTAGCTTTGCTTCTAAAGGCTGTGGATATGATCTTTGAAGGCATTTTCTGCACATGAGATAGGGCTAAATAGCAAAGTCCTTTCAGCACTCACTTATTAGAGAGCATCCAGAGGATAACAAAGATGGTAAAGGGTCTTGAGGGGAAGCCATATGAGGAGCTGCTGAGAGCACTTGGTTTGTTCAGCCTGCAGATGAGGAGACTGAGGGGGAGAGCTTCCTTGTGAGGGGGAGAGAAGGGGCAAGCAGCTCTTCTCTGTGGTGACCAGTGACAGGACCCAAGGGAATGGAAGCTGTGTCAGGAGAGGTTTAGTTTGGATATTAGAAAAAGATTCTTCACCCAGAGGGTGTTTGGGCACTGGAACAGGCTCCCCAGGGAAGTGGTCACAGCACCAGTCCTCAAAGAGTTCAAAGAGGACAATGCTCTCAGGCACATGGTGTGACTTCTGGTAATGAGTTGGACTCGATGATCCTCATGGATCCCTTCTAACTCAGAATATTCTGTGATTCTGTGACTGGTCAAGATAATAAAGATTTTGTTGATCTAGCTCTGGTTTGTCTGCTGCTGGAATTTGACTCCTGTATGATATCTGAAGAATAAACTAACACTTTTCACTTAAGACCTTAAGTATTCTTAAATGATGTAAGGGAATCTGACTGTATCAGTGGATATGACTGAAAGTGGAAGTGCCTGTGCCAACACAGCATCTTAGACCTTCTGGCTGCAACCTCTTCTTAGATTTTAGAAAATGCCAGTTTAAGGAGGATGAAAGAAAATGAATGGGAGGGTTTTCTAAACTTGGTGACCCCAAAGTTTCTTGACTTCTTTCTGTGGGGCATTTTGCACGTGGAAAACAAAGCAGTTGATTCAAGGTTTTTACACGGTATGCAACAGATACTAATAATTAGTAGTTGGGCAGGTCCCCATTCAGCCAAAGTAGATATTGCATCATCATCTCAAAAAAGCTGTAGTGACTGACACCATCTGTGGTTTTGGCTCCTAGATGTGTTTTATAAACCAGTGGGGGAGGGGGAGGAAGGCGGGGAACATAGCAGAGTCACTTGAAAAGGAAACAAAGCCAATTACCTGAGCTAGCTGTATGTGTAAAGCTGTAACTGCTTTTCCTTCTCCACCCTTTCTCTCTGGTACATAAAGTACATGGCATTTTACCTCGTTTGAACAGCAAATTAATCCAAGTTGTGGTGTTGTATCACCTTTCACCTCTACTGTTTCTTCCTAATGAATTAAAACTATTGATCAGTTCACTGTTAAAAACTGTGAACGGAGCCACTTCAGTTCACAGTGAGGTTGTCCTTGAGTCTGGCAGGGGAGGCTCTTGGTCAGACGTCCCGCTGAACTGCTAATAGTGGGTAATCTTTTTTTTCAGCTTGTTTTGAAAGTTGGTGTGAGAAAACACATTCACAAGTCCTGGAAGACAATGGGCTGTGTTCTGTAGTGCAGACTCATCTCTGTACATCATCTGTGTACCTTGTTGTTTGCAAATGAGTGATGCTGTAGTTTGTGATCTCAGTGACCAAAGCACACAGCCAATGACATAAAATAACCTAGATCAGCTGTGCAAACATCACCTATGTCTCACTTCTGAAAATGAGGAGCTGAAGGCAGACCCACCAAACACCGGGTTTTTTTTTTTCTTAAGATTGAAAAAAAAAAAGAAAATCAGGTAATGAAAATAATATTTTTTCCCCTCCATACTTAGTTATTGAGCAAATGAATGACAAATGCCATGATGAATTGTCTGTAGGTTAGCAGGGGTTCCATTAATTTTTCAGGCTAGTCATTTTTTGAAGTCTGAACAGGTTATGGCTCAATATTTCAATATTTACTCAAACTATTACTTTTTGACAGAAGCGTCTGCATGCATGGGGTTTTCAAGATGATAAGAATATGATTTTTCCTTTATTTTTTACAGGTGACAGAAAGCGCAATAGTTTCCCTTCTTTGTTTAGATCCACTTTCTGTGCTGATTTAAAGTATCACTGTTCAGATTAACACATCTTTCAAATGCAGTCATTTGCCCCTTGTGCAATCATTCGACTCTTGAATAATGAAGAAAGGGACCAAAAGGGAACAAAAGAAATTTAAAAAAAAATGTGTCTTCCAGCCTTGTTCAAGCTCCATTATTAAAAGCAGTATTCAGAGGTGTATTTTAGATACCTGTCAATGAATATACAACTGTAGGATATCCCTGAATGCTGCTTAAAAGGTATTCTTACTGAGCTTGTGCAACCAGTCTGAGCTGTGAAAGAGTAGAGCTAAAGGTCATTACCACGCAAAGCTGGAGTTTAATCACTTCTAGGTACCATATAAGAAGCCTTTTTTTAATTGGTCTTGTGAAATCTACTCAAATGCAACAGGCTGTTAAATGATAAACATGAGATAAACTCTCATCCTTCAGCCTAAATAGTTGTCCTGACATAGTAAAATTTGGTGGCAGGATATTACAAGTAATTTTTACTGTATTAAAACATCTGTGAGAAGGGCATAGATGTGTCATTGAACTGTTTTAACAATTAAGGAGACCACGTGCATTTGCATTTGCTCTGTGGTGCCCAAGAACAGCTGCACTCTACTTTGGTTGCAGGATGTGGCTGCTGCATAAAATTGAAGAATGTGAGTGAATTCGCTTCTTCTGTGTAACCACTGACAATCTTGCATTCTCCTCTCTTCATGCAAAATTGAGTGGTGTGTATGCCTGTGTGTCTATGGTTTTAAAACCAGACAAAACAGAATGTTGAGGTAACTGTAGGTGTTAAATACATACAGGTATGAACTGGTACTCTCTGCCTTGCAGGGAAAGAAAACATCTGATTTCTATATTGACCTGCATCTCTAAGTATAACAACTGACAGATAATTCGATTTGACTGGAAATTTTTTAATATGTAATAGAGTGTATTTACATTGACCTATTTGGGATCAGAATTTGTCCTCAAAAGACTAATTCTTCTGAGCTCTGACACAAAAGAAATATTTGGCATTGAACACTTCTGTTCAATCTGATAAGATGCATAGATGATCCAAAAACTGAAGCTACTGATTCATTTGCTCAGTAGTTTTCAAAGTCCAGTTGTCTTATTCCATTTACATATTTGCTTGAATATTTTGCTGTACTTAGCCTCCCCTACTGCCAGGATAAAATGTGGGCAGCATAAGCAGACATTAAGGTTTATGAACAGAGACTTTGGCTATTGACCATTCAAACTGGAAGTAGGTAGATGGAGCAAATCTCTCCTAGTGACTTTGAACTTTGGATTTTCATACTAATAAAAGGAAAAAGCTGATGTTCAAAGTGAGCAATACCTGACGTGTAATATTTAGATGAGGAAAGTTTAAAGACCACTTGGATTGCTTCTAAGTATTATCAGCCCTGTAATTTCATTATGTGGATAAATTCTTATTGAAAGAACTGAATTCCAATTTTTGTTTTTAACAAGCTTTTGATGTTGCAGTGGTAAATGCAATGGTTTGCAAAGATTTCTGTTACAGTCCTCTCTGTGTTGTGTCTTGGACCTCATCTGTCCACCTGTGCTTCACAGAAAGGATAAGCCTTGGAGTTTAGTTCTTTTTCTGATATTCTGAGGAGACTTGAGATCCATCTGTAATTTAGAAACTCTCTAATACAGGGGCTCTTTTTTTCCTTTCAGCCTGAGATAATGCCATTGATGCTGATTACCAATAATTATAAACCAATAGAGGTTCAGCCTTCAAAATATGGCAGATCTTCTACTTATAGACTATTATAGAAACAATGCAGAATGCCTGTAATTTCTGAAATCATTTCCCTTGAGCTGTGCTTCAGGTCAAGTCTTTACTGAGTCAGCTTTGCCCCAGTTAAAGACTAAGGTGTGAGATGAGATGTCCAATGCTTTCATTATTTAATTCTCTGATTTTCATTAGATACATAGATTTAAAAGGCCAATGAATTATGCTATTGCATCAGTACTGGCATGGTCTTTAATTTCCACATATGTATTTCTTTAGAAATCTGTGTAAACAGACCACTGGAGCTAAATTTTGGAAGGTTTTTGAGATCCCTGTCACTCAAGATCACAAAAAGAAGCGTTGCTTTGAACTGAGAATTTAGATTTTAATTAAGCCTCTCTTGTTGAAGTTGCTTATGTAATGATTAAAGCACTTGTATTTTGGTGCCTAAAACTAGATTCAGAAATGCAGAGACTGTGTTTGAGGTAGTTTCAATAGCACATCTGGGTTTTCAGGGTTGTGCAGATAAAGAATTTTCAAATTCAATTTTGTGCCAAGGGAAGCTACTGACTTTGAAAAAGCCAATTGCTTGACTAAAAATACTTAGTTGTATATTGCAGTTCAGGGGAATACATTGAGGAAAACTGGTAGTGATATTCAAATTCAGGCAATCAGTACTTCCTGTGGCTAAACTGTAACCCCTGGGTCATGTTTAGTAAAGGTTTGGAGCAAGGTGAGTACATGACTTTGCATACCTGATTCAGTACAGTGTCATTCAGAATCAGTGTGTGATGTATGGGATTGTAAATGCTCCAATGCCCTTCTAAGGCATTTCCTCTGCAGTCACAGCAACAGACTTGCAAAAGGGAAGAATCTGATGCTTTTTAGTCGAGCTACAGCAGATATGATTATCAAAAGGTACTGTAGGAAGTCATGACAAATCACTAATCAGATGTGTCATGGTGAGCACTTAAGTACAGATATTTTAGTTGAATTTCTATTGTGTTCAGTGTGACTTCTCACATGTTTTAAAACTAGCACATTTCTCAGATTTGTTTTGGACAGAAAGGATCTGCAACAAATATGTAACAAGAAGAGGGATTTCTCTTGGGTTAGGATGGCAGCAGAAGTGTGTGCTTTTCTGTCCAGGAAGAGAATTTCTACCTGTGCTGTATAACACAGAATGTTACTTCTGGTTTAGATGGAGAGAGATGAACAGCACTACCACTGAGGCAATCTTGCACTTCACTGCTAGTGGTGCTTGCCTCATCCTCAATTACTCTTTTACTGTATCCCATATACCCAGTTGTTTTCCTTCCAGCTGAAGTGTGATAAGCAATATATGATAAGCTGTAAGATCTGATCTGCCCTGGGTCGCAATATATATTGAGGATGCCATTGAAACAATTAAACCAAAAAGCTCTGATTAATTAAGATATTTAATTAATATCTGGTGACACATAAAGAAGTCGGACCCAGCAGAATACAAAATGGAATAAGAGGAAATTATAGAGTCTGAGGTATGGCTGTGCTGCCACTTGGTGACAGCATGTTTCATTGTGCCCTTCAGTGTCACTCCTGCCTGTCAGTGCTGCAGTAGCTCTTGCTCTGGTGAACCTTGCCAAGCTTTGGTCAATGTGCCAGACACCTTTGAGCTTGTTATGGCATCTCAAGCACCTCAAAATGCTTCCTACTCAGATTGCAGCCAGAAGCTGGGCTCAGCTCTCCAGATTGCTGTCAGCAGCCATTTCTGACCAGCCGCCCTTAGGTAACTTTAGCCCAGCTTTTGTTTATTCTGATTGTGTTTGCAATGCCAGGGAGTCTTCTGATGCCTTCACCTGTCAGGTTCAGCAGGAGAATATTTCACCCCTTTTGGACCAGGTTGCTCAAAGGCTGAGGTGGAGTATCTGTTTCTGTGGTTTGCTTGCTTCACCCTCCAAGTCCTGTGATTCTGGGGTTTGGGTCTTTGAGAACAGTGCTTGGACCAATGTCTCTCCAGTATCAGTGGGAAGTGCTGGCATGGGAGAAGGCTTTGTCTAATTTTTAACTCAGACTTGCATTCTGTCTTCTTTGTCAAACCCCAGTTTGACTGCTGCCTTCCCATAGATGCTGTGTTCCATTTCCAGGCTTTTCTGGAGGAGTCTTTGGCTTAAGACTCTGAGGAGCCAGGAGGATTTTGACAGGGGCTCTGTACCCTCTGGCATTGTTACTTCTGCCTCTGAGCTCACAGGTTACTACAATGCATGGATCTCACTTTCTCCCTCAGTATGAAATTCTGAAATTCCTCTGATGACCCTGTGCTCCTGCCAGTAGTTGCTAAAATGACCTGAGGCTTTGGACAACAAACTGGGAAATTGGGCATGGGGAGGACATTGAAAATTGCTGCCTCTCTGTAAGTCTTTTGTGTAAGTTAACACAGTGTTAACAATGTTTTCCTGTGGCTTCTCATCTGCTTGTGGTGAGAACTTCCTTTGATACAGATTGCTTTGTGCCTGTGCCAGATCTGGGAGCATATTCCTTCTGCTGTGAAGTTGGTACTTTCTGTAAGGAAATGGGATGGAAGGGGTTTGTTTGGTAATTATAACAAATGACAGAAGGGTAAGCAAACCCAAGCAAGTAGTGCTCTTCAGCTGTACTGAACTCTTGAGTCAGCTTTTTTTGCAGCCAGCTCTATCATTTTCTCTTATGAGTACCTGATTTGTGTTCGGCCTCTTTCCCACTTTCTAGAAGACCTCAGAGCTATTTAGGAAGGAGTTTTATTTGGTCTTTAGCAGTTTCAGAAAGCTGAACCCTATTTTGCTTTGAGGATCTTTCAAACTTTAAAAAGCAGGAGAACAGTTTTAGCTGAACAGAATTGCATTATTGTTTTCTGAAATGCTGAAGCACAATGTCTTCACCTAATTTCCAGCTGGGCTTGGATATTTTGCAATATGATTTGCTGCAGTTGATAGCAGCCTTGAGAAATACTTTAACTAGTCAGAAACAGACTGCATTTTTAGCCCCAGTCTTGTACATCCTGGGGTGGCACTTCAGGCACTGGCTCATGCTGCCTTGAGTACCTTTTAAGCCTGAGGCAGCACTGCCAGGATTAATCTCTGTACCATGGGATGTTACTGTACTTGAGGCTGCTTGGAGCTCCTGAGTGCTTCCTGTTCCTTGGCACACAGCCTGCTCCTTTCTCAACCTTTCAAACACAACACCCACCATGGTATAGTTTGCCCCAAAACTGTGCTTTGAGCTCCTCTGGCAGTCTGCCCATAGCTTTAGATCATTTTGCTATGACTGCAATCACAGCATTTTGACTCACTCTGTAGCAATCCAGAGAAGGTGCTTCCTGGTAGAGGTATGCAATGCAAACGCTAGAAAATATTTCTGCAATACCACATCTCTGTTTATAACTTGGAAAAATCCAACTTGAAATCTTCCTTGAGGAAATGATGGCATTTAAGCTGGGCTCATGTCTATAGCACATAAGGAAATCTGTCTCTCTGTTGGCAGGAGCATGCAATAAATGCTGTAAATACTATAAATGTCAAATCAGCATCATCAGTGAGAAATGGATCATTAATTATATGAGCTTTAGGCAGCTGATTCTGAACAGCAGAGGAAGAGTGTTAAACTGTTCAGTCACTTTGTAAATACTAAAAACAGCTTGAATATATATAGAATATATTATATCTGCTCCATATGCTGTGCATGCACTCCACAAAAAAGACTTGTTCTGTGGTAACACCCTCTGTTCTCTTCTGGCTGCTGACATCCCGGGCTTACTCATGTTTCAGCCCATGGTGTGGAGTGCAGATCATTGCAAGACTTCCTCCTGAGGTGCTGTCACATGCCACACTTCATTTCATACACCCACATACTGTAAAAGTAATATCATTAATTATTCCATACTAGAGTAACACATCCCAAACCCATCTTGTTGACCAAATGTCAAGGAAAGGTTCCCATATTCCCATAGAGCAGGAGCTACTATAAAAGGTGTTTGACTTCAGCCTCCCAACACAGCTAGAGGACAACCCAAGGCTGTGGAGATTCTGACAAGTGCTGGAAATGATGAGTCTTTCTTTTCTTTCCTTTACTTCTCTTCTATTTCATCCAAAAGTGGTGCACACTGGTGTTTTTAATTTTTTTAATCAAGTTTTTGCAAGAAGACACATTAGGAAACACTTCTGTAACACCCAGATGGATTTCATCTCATTTGCATTCTCATCTCCAAATTTTGCAATCTGTGTTTGTTTAAAAAAAATTAATAAAGAAAAGGGAAAAAAAAACAAAACCCTTGTCTAAGGAGGTATATCCAGGCAGTAGAGTTGATGGCTTCACTTAGCTCTGTGTAGTCACTAGTGTACTTAATATTCTATAGTACTACTTCATTATTTGAAAAAATAGCATCCATGCTGTTGCTGAGATCCTCTTTTTTATCTTGTGGGTTGAAGTGCTATTTGCTTTCTTCCAGTCTTGCAGTAATTCCACATGCTCTTCAAAAATACAGACCAGTATACATTCATTATCTCACATATTTCCATGTATCAAATAGTTATCATGGAAGTCAAGATTTTTGAATTTTTATTTCTCCTATCTCCATCCCCTTTCTTTTTCGGATCTCCATCCCAGAAGTGCAAATGCACCAACCAAGTGATCACACAGTAGCTGTTAGTCAAGACCGGTAAATGGAACTAGATGTCTCTAGAAGCGAGGATACTCCTCAGACATAAAACCATAAAAATCTCATAGCATCGTTTAATGAGCTTACTATGAAAGATCAAAACATGCATTGTGACACAAGAGAGAGCTGAAGAGATCAACAATATCACTGAAGTTTTAACTCTGTGGCAACAGGGAGCTGTTAACTTCACCTAAGCACCTTTGCCCAAGAAATGGACAAAGCAAGAAACTTTTTTTTTTTTAATTCTTTTTCTTTAAGTTATTTTTGTCTTAAATCACTTACCCCTTTCAGTAGAATATCAGTTGTTGTCTCTGTAATCTCCTTAGCACTGTTGTTAGCTTCCTGCTCTTTGCTATTCGATCTGCTTACTCAACCATCTTTTATACTGTGACAGCTACACCCTCACGTAATAATAACTTGTTTTTATGCAGTGCATTCACCTCAGTGATTTATCCAGCCTACTCACAGCCTTACAAACCTGAAAACACTGTTTTAATGGGATGCTGTCTACCCTCTAGTTGTCTAATCTATTAGTGGTATTTCTTGTGTGATTTCAAGATCACTTCCCATGTGGCTTGAAGGATCCATAGCAAATGGCAGAGATTTACTATAGATCAATATGGTAAAGAATTTCAGTCGGAGTTTGATTTTTCCATTAAATTGAAATGATTCATGAAAGGACTTCCTCAATGAATCCACTTTGACAGTAGAATTTCCATATGCTTGTCAGACATTGAAACTTTTCTAGTGGAGGTTCAGTGCCCAGACTGAACAGAGAGTTTAAAATTGAAGTAAATTACTTTTTCATCTAGAGCCCTTGTGATTGTTATTTCTAGTCATCTTAGGACAGTGCATTTAAGTGGCTGCCAGTTACATGGACTTTTACCAGAGTTTGGGGGGAAGTCCCTCTCGGTTCTTCCCCAGTTTGCATGGCCAGAAGCTAGAGCAGTTGCCTATCACTGTAGAGATTGTTATTCTCTAAAAAAAGTCTCTCAGAGAGATCTGGCTGTTATATTTAATACCCTTTCAATGAAGCCCAGCTAGAGATTGTCCAAGAGCAGCTAATGCAGCTGTTCCTGCTCATGTGTGCCTCGCTGGGCTCGCCTCAGGTGGCAGGGAGTGATTAGCAGTTCTCTGTGCTGCCACAGGGCTGGTGCAAAGAGCACGATGAGCTTCTACAGAAGAGTGGTTAGCTTTCATCATGCAACATTTTTGTTTGCTCAATTCCTTTTTTCATTCCTTACTGACCTTTTCCCAAGTCAAAGGATTTTTTTTTTTTTTTTTTTTTTTAATCAGAGACTTGAGAGCAAAACCTGTCATCCCCTGGATACAAATCTTGATGCAGACATACATCATAGGGAAAAAAAAATTGATTTTTGCTGATTGCCTAATAGTTACTTAGGTAACACATGATCCCGTTTAGTTAATTCTATCTGCTGGTTTGGATGACTGTCATCTGTTGCATCCTTTAACTCTCCTGCAAGCTCCTCAGTTTCAGTATAGTCCCTTTCAGTGTGAATGTCAGACCAAAAACATCAAAATTTTTTGTTTGATCTAGGTATTATGGTATTATAAATATCAGGCATGTTTTGATAGAGGAAGTTAGATAAATATATGTTAGTTAAAGATTTGGGAAAAACACATAACTCTAGCTTTTTCTGGAGCTGTGTGAAAATCCTTCTGAAGCTATCATGGTAAGGAATGCATTACAGAGTACTGTAAAATATGCAAAAAACTGAAATCTGTGGAAGACCAATAAATCAAAACTGACCTACAAGAAAAAATGAAGTCAGTGGGAATTGGAGATGACAACCAATTCAGAGTTGCAGTACAGAATAACTTTTGCCTTTTTATTTTCTGGCACAAAATAAAAGGCTATCTTGTTGTGACCGTTTTTAGAGTAATTTTTTTTTTTTGGTCTTCTGACTGAAATATCCCTGTGTTTTGGTATGGTCAGACTGTAAAGCTGGACAATGTCCTTCTCTGACACTTCTGCCAAAATTGTGTCCCCTCTGTAATGAGTAGCACAAATACTTTATAAACATTCTCTGACAGCACCTCTGCTGCATTAGCTGGAAGCTCACCTGAGGTGCATATTTGGTTTTTAACAGTAAATAAATGCTTCCCAGTTAGTTATGGCTAATATACAAGTGCAAACACTAGGTCAAAGGCAGTCTGTTTATAAGGTCATATGTGGTTCCCAAACACAATAGTGTTTCCAAATCTGTGTGGACTCTGTCCTTACTTTTAGCTATTGAGAGGATGGTTTATATTTCTTACTAGCCCATGCAGAAAGCCTGTGAAGCTTTACAAACAGGAAACATTCCTCTTGTGCTAGAAAGCAGCTCTTAGTGAACACTGAAAATTGCTATTGTGACTAATACAGCAACCATCCTCCTTGCAATTTATTTTATGGCCTTCATTGTGTTACACACTTCCGTTGCACAACGTAAGTGAGAACACTCACCAAGGATTGCTGTGTGCCTAGCACTGGCACAGAGATAAATGCATCTCCATCTAGAGTAGCCAGTGTCTTAAAAACACAATTCATCCACACAGGGCAAAACTTTGCATCTAAATACATACCTGATCCAGTTGCTGGAATATCTCTAATTCAGATGCGTGTACTCAGGATCATTTCATAGCAATCTGCATCTGAGCAGTCTGTAGCCATCTGCTGTGTGCATCTTGCATGAGCACAGTTTTTGGAAGCTGGCCTCACTGAAGGTACGCCTCTTAGGTAGTTTCCAAACTCATTGTTTTGTCATTTTAAAAATGCATATATATTATCTTCTGTCATGTAACTTAGATATGTAATTCTGTATTGCAGCAATAGGCAGCCCAAGCACAGGCCACTGAGTCTAGCTGGGGAAGTGATGCACAAATAGATGAAGATTTGACAGACTTCTTGCTGGCATTGTACTTAGCCCCAGAACTGTGCTGATAGCATGTGCTGCTTTCCCCTTTGCATCCCAGCTCTGCAGGAGGAGGACTTTGTTCTGCTTACTATAGATTCAGCATTTTGCTCTTACCTGGGAGGAGGCCACAGGTAAAGTGTTCACAAGTGACGCTAGGAATAAAATAAACTCTGAACTAAGTCACTCTAACACATAACATTATGACCTTTATGGGTCTCATCCACCTTGAAATACTGCATAGTTCTATGTGACTGCCCATTTCAGAACTTCAACAGGGCAGTGCAAATCAGAACGGTAACTTTCTCTTCTTCCTGAACTGCAGAAAAAGGTGACACAAGTCAGAAAACATATGTAAAAGATCAGAAAGAAGGTAGAAAACCATCTCCTCCACCTATCTAGAGCCAAGTCAGAGTGAATCAATGGAATAGAAGGCGGCAGAAACTGCATTGTATTGATTGCCAAAATGGTGGGGGGTTGTGGCTGGAAAGGTGATTGATGCCAGGGCTGCGCCTGTGATCAGTGTTTGAGGTGTGCCTGTGTGCCAGGCTGCTGATTTTCAGTGAAGTAGGAACAGAGTCTGCCCCAGTCCTCCTGGGCTTTTCTGGGACACCCTTCTGCTGTTCACCTGTTTGTGCAGAGCTCAAACCATCCCTGCTTATCAGCCCTAGTTAATGCCCACTGTAATGAGGTGGTCTCCCCACCACTCACATTCCCCAGACACTGAAGTAACAGAAATAAAGCCTGTACGTGTCTCTTTTCATGGGGAAGGCTCTGGAGGAAGCAGTAATTCCTGAACTCTCATGTGCTAGACTTTGATAAATATTGTCACTATTTCTGGATGTGAAAAATGGGATATTTACCCTGACCAGGGTGGGGGAGAAGAAGAACTTTGTTCTTATTACCATGGCTTTTACCCATCAGGAAAAGCTGACAAATTCCAAGATATTGATCAAACTTTTGAATTTTAGATTTTAGCACAGGATTTCAAGAAAATAATAATAAAAAAATTGTTTCAGAAAGTGAGCTTTCCTCCACAAAAGGAGAAGAAAAATAAGATGAGAGGATGAATTAAGCTGTTTCTGGTTGTCTTCAGTTGCCACTGATGTCTTGCTTGCAGATGTTTCTTTCTTGGTTCATGTTGCTGTCCATCATGACTCAAGGAAATGCTTTTCACAGGGATTTTAATTGCTTGATCATTTTGGTTTGATATTCTGGAAATTCTTTTTCTGTACAGCAAAGAGAAGCCTGTGGCTGACAATCCTCTTGGATAAAAAGCTGCTGTTTCTTGTATTACCTCCAGGCACTTTACTTTCAGGACTATTAATGGATAAAACGTTGGTGGCAATTTCCAGCTGCCACAAAGCATTTAATTTTCCACCACCACGAGATACTTAAATGATTATCACCCAATTGATATTCAACAAGCAATACATGTTTATCTGCTGAATTACAGCCCATTGGGCTGTTCAGGGACATGTCTGTGGTTAAACTCTGTACATAAGTGCTCACTATGTGGTGATAAATAATTAATATTATATTAGTACTGATCGATAGCTCTGTTTGTTTTATGACAAATTGGAAGGGAAGAGGTTGTGTGTGGCTCTTCACTTCCTCTTCAGCCTTGCAGTCATTCAGGTGTCAGTCAATTCTGCTAGAAGTTAAACAGCTCCACTAAATGGGAAACTTGTCTTTGCTGTCTCACAGTTTAATGTCACCAGCAATGCAGTCAGTTTAACTTAATTATTTTATTGTGTACTTGCTGGTCAATAGGACAAAATCAACAAATATACCAGTGCATACAGTCCTCATAATCCAGCAGTGAGCTGACCTTAATTTCTAGCCTTTTTCAGGGAATTCACTGGATTAAATATTACTTTTTGAGTTAGCAATATCTGAGTTACTAACTGGATGCCAGAGAAGGGGCATAGTTTCTGCGCTGACACCAGCAGTGTTCTCCTGTGTGCTAGCATGGATTCCTGGTCACCCTCAGCCCTCCTGGGGAATCTCCTAGGTATTTATATTTTTTGGAAGAGAGCTAGGAAAGATTTGAAGGAACCTTTCACAGCTCCTTTTCTTTAGAAAAAGAGGTTTGATATTGTGTTCCCTGCTTACAAACACTTGCAAAATATGACACTGTAATTAAGCTCCCTCCATTTCCCAGTCTTTCTCTCCAATCAAAGTGCATCTGGGGCACCTTTGTGTGATTTTCTGTCCTCAAAGACTAAGAAATCCCAAATTCCATGTAAGAGTCATGTTCCTAGGTATGTTTTTATTCCTTCCTACTTGAAGAAAGATACTAGCTAGTTCTAGATATGGATTGGCAATTAATTATTGTCAACTAAAATCACAGCTGCATTTGGGATAAAGCTGGAATGTAGTTATTGGAAACGAAATCTACTTTTACCTGAAAATGATTTGTCAAGCACCAAAGCCAGACTTGAGACTGCTGTATTTTTGCTGCATTTTGGTTTAGGTTTGTTGGTTAAGATTTGTTACTTAAGGTATGTTCTTGTGTGGTCTATCTGCATTGGTGCTCTCCTGCTGTATGCCATACCTGTGAAGAAAATGTTAAACCATGGGGCTATGTCTGTTAAAAAAAAAAAAAAAAAAGTTAAATAGGGAAAGACATCTGAGTGAAAAGCACCTACTGTGAATCTGAAATTGCAATGAAATCCGTTTGTACTGTAAGCATTCAATGAGGTGATTTTTATGGCTGTATACACTTGCAATTAACCAAGACGATGCTTCCCATCACAGCTTGTAGCTGGAGGCGTGATTGCAGGACTTGTGAACATATACCAGCTACAGGTATATTTTGAGATGGCAGCTAAATGTTCTGTCACCAACAAGGCTGAGATCAATACCTCTAAATCAGATCCAGGCAGTTCTGACAAAATGGCCTGGTTACCTTAAACACTTCTCAGAATAACCTTTTGTTTTGGGTTTTAACTCCAGGACATTACAAGATTTCTGGGTTAGGGAGAGGTGCTGCTGCTTGAGAATAGACAGGCAGCAAAAGCTGAGTAAAGTACAATGGGTTTATAATCTGACCAGCTGTGGCAGCAGCATGGATTACTGGCCTGGTGCCAGTCCTGTGTGGCTCGGGCAGTTCATCAGCCAATATTTGGGCTGTCCCCTGCCTGGCATTCTAGGAAAAAGATTTTTGACTGCCTGTTGTCCTTCCCTCTACTAATAAGCAAAGGAAATTCAACAGGGATCTGTCTGTCCATCCTGGGACTTTTCCATTGAATTAAAACCTTGCCAGAAGGCTCTCAGCAGGTCTACAGTAGCTGGCGAAGAATGCCCCGATGTAGTCCAAAACTGGGAATAATAGTGAGGATATCATGCCTTATCCAAGCCCATTATCCCAGTTGCTCTGGAGGAAGAAAACACATTTAGAAAGACTGCTGAGCAGATGGGAGAAATGTGGCACCAGAAGAGGAGCTGTACATCCTAGGCAGCCTGCTTTTGGTGCTATTAATGGGTGTGAGGAGGAAACTTGTTTCCCCATCTGACAAACAAATTTGTGAAGTGGTTGAAAATCTGTCCTAGGTGAAAACACTGAAAAAAAAAAAAATCAGTTCAGTCTGGTGAAGGACCACTGACACAGTAACTTCAAAATATTTGTTTGGGTTTTTTCTCCCCTCTGCTTTTCTTTACATATTGGAAAATAGTCACTTGCAGGATTGAGGGTTCAGGTTCATTTGCATCAAGCACCCCAAATCTCAGATATGCAATACAATAGCTGTGCTCCTTTCGTTGCTAAAGGTGTAAACCAATGATGATGCTTATAGGCACAGCCTACCCATTCCCAGTGGGATCAACAGCACTGAAGAAATATCTGTTATGTCTGTGAAGTCCCTGAGTGCTGTGATTCCTTTAGAGATAGGCCATGTTCCCAGACAGAAGCTGAAACTGCACTGTTGGCCTTCACACAAGTGAAGAGCCCAGGTCTGGCTGGCTGTGAGGGGGGTGAGAGTCCAGGTAAGTCTTTACAATGGAAGTTAAGGACTGCCACTCACTGAGGCACAGTGGCACACCTAGCACAAGTGTGGGGAAAAATTGTTGATGTAAGCTTCCTCCCAGGTTATTAACCTTTGAGTATTATTTTATGCTAGTTATGGACACTTGTGATTTGTTACTGTGTGTCACCAGGTACATAATAAATTATGTATCAGAACCCTTGAATTTATTGTATTGATTTTCTGCGTATGTTGAGTTTCTCTTTCCAATACAGATAAAAAAAATGCAAAATTTGCAAGTTTTCTCAATTCACAACTCATTTTCAGAAGTATCAGATCAGTCTACCTATTTTTCCTTGATTAATATTCTGTTGTTCCAGTAACAGTCCCCTCTACTGGAATGAGTGCCAATTTAATACGACTCCCCTGCCATGACCTGCTCATGACATTCTTTACATGTCAGTTTTTCTCAGTTTGTAAAGGGAAGGTTAAATCTTCCAGATGAATCAGTTACTGCTTAGAGTACTTTGAAGTATTCACTATAAGGTGCTACCACAGAAGTGTTGGGCATGGAGACAGTGAGAAGTGCTCAGAATGTTCTTATCAGCGCTGATTAATCACCATGTAAATTTATAGTGCTGGGCAAACATTTCACGGTGAAAAGACATCTGTTTTAGCATTAGACCTTTGCTTTAGCATTAGGCCTCAGCTTTAGTGGTCTCCAAGCTGTAGGATCTACATGCCCCACTTCCTGTCATGCCTTACTGCATCATTTGCACTCGGCAGAATGTGCTTATGGAAAAGCAGAATGAAATTTAAACCTGCAAGATCTTCTCAAAACACATTTCAGGGCCATATTATTGACAAGCCTGTGCTACCTATGGTGGATTGTCATTTTATGATAAAGTTAATTTAATATACATCTTGAATGTCTGTGTCTGAGGCACACTGATGTGTTTGCTCCCAGAAGAAAAATGCTGATGTTATTTTTCTGTCAGGAGCAGGTGAGTGTAAGTGCAACAGGGTGGGACCCCTTCCAGTGGATGCTTTGTGTCACAGTGTGTGAGTTCTCAGAGAGAGATGGTCTGTGGGAGGAGGGTGTTAATGTGGACGAGACCACATGCAGAGAAAATTTAGCAGGGGAGGGGGCACATGTTGCCAAGAAGCAATCTGGGAAGACTGGAGACTGGTTGCACCCCAGAGCAGCAGTTTGCTTTGCAGGTGGGCTTCATACCATGGAATATCACAATATTTCTCTTAGAACCTTATACCTAATAGGTTCTAATACATCTATTAGGTTCTAATACCTATAGAATCAGAGCATATCTAAGATAATTGTTTTTAAAGAGGTGTGTTTTAGGTTTTCCCTGTAACAACAAAGGGAAGAAAAATGTATTGGAAAGCAGGGCTGGTCTCTGCTTCTCAGTGCAATGTGGCTTCAGATAGAGCTCAGGACAATTTTCTCAGCCTTGTGTGCCTGACTGCCAGGCTGCAAGAATTACTATTTATTTCTCTGAAGCCACTGAACTTGACCTTTGTAGGGCTGCAGTGATATGCTACATGAAAGGGCCATGGGGTCCAATCAATCAATAGCTATTTTTTCCTCTGCACCTGTGAGCTGCCCTTTGGATGGGAATAACTTGAAAAGACTTGATCTTCAGTACAGAGTGAGAGGTTCACTCCTAATACAGACCATGTACATCTATGATGTGTTTTGTATGTAGTGAGTCATGATATTATTCTGAGGTAGGGTTTTTCCTTGTCCCTGACTTCGACCTTTAAACAAAATTTCACGGATTTACAGAATAAAGAGATGAAGTTGGTATTTAAATAAGGATTAAGACTGGGGAGTTTCTATACGTGGCATGCGGATCTGGGACATTGCCTGGGTTTATATTGTGTAATGTATTGCCAATTCTGGCAGCACATGCAATGTTTACCTCAGTGTGCTACAGACTTGAGATCCCCCTGCAGAAAGGCTTTCAGCCCTGATGTGCTTCAGTTCTTGCAGGGCTGCCCTACAGGGGTTGCACAAGGTGGGCATGTCAGGTCAGTCCCAGCCTGGCATCTGTGCAGCAGCATCATGTGCATGTCCCCCAGTAAACACCTACTTGAGGCTTCATTCTAAAGTCTGCATTTGAAACTGTGAGATCCTAGCACAGGGTATGAAGCATTAATGATTGACCATAATTAATTCTGACTTGACAGTCTCGGTACCTGCTCTTTCTTCTTCACTATTGGACATGGGGTGGCAGGACAGGAATCACAGAGCCAACAGCACTGCTTGTTTGGGAATACTAAGGATAGATTGTCCACAATGGAAGGTACCAGTTTGCATTGTGGCATACTTGCTCTTTTTGTGTTAGATTTGACCCATTCTTTCACTGGAAGTTTTTGTTGGACCTCTTCTGAATTGTTATCTGCATCTACAGTGACTGTCAAATAAAGGCCACCCAGGCTAATGCTGTTTACCATTCGCAAGTGGGAAGTGAACCTATATTTAATGAACAAAATATTGTGTAAAGTGTGTCACTGTACTGGCAACATTGTGCTGCAACCTGTGTTGTTATCATCTTGACTGCCTGTGTGTGTTCATTTCTCTCCTACTTCTTGTCATGACCTCTGTGACCTCTGTGCTTCAGCACTGCAGTGCCAAACTGTGGGAAGGAAAGCATGCAAAAATTTATGTCTCATTAGAGTTCATCCAAATGGAAGAAAGAACTGGGACAAAACCCAATTGGAATCCTTGTGGAGACAAATGTTGGGTTCTAAACAGATTATCTGCTGTCCCCTTTAAATAACCTTTCTGTCCCTTTGTTTCCATGGCCAGACTTGTGTTTGGCTTTCAGATGCAGAGATCAAGGCAAGCAGCTTCATGCCCTGACAGCTGGAAAAGATCCATCATTTTAGTCCATCTGAAATGATGAAGTCTATCAAACTTCATCTTGTGCTAAAATATTTACCAATCATGGCATTTTCTGATACAGGCAACATAAATAGTAGCATAAGTAGTGATGAGCCATATGCAGGTTAGGAAAAAAGGTCGATATTTTTAATGCAAACTATTTAGGAAGGACAACTTCTGCTTTCTTAAGGAGCCGTACTTCTGGAGATGTTCATACATTGCTGCCTCCTCCGGCAGATAGACCCTTTCCACAGTCACCCCTGGCAGCTGTATTTCAGCTGTGTTTTGATTGTTTGTTTTTGGCAATAAACCATTGCTGAGCTGCGGGAAGAGAGTGACAGAGCGGGACAGGCAGGAGGGCGGCTGAGCCCCACTCAGTGCGGGAATACGGGCAGGAATTGGTGTTCCACAGGCTCCATCCCACGGCCGGCGGCCTGGGAATTCACAGCAGCTCTTCACAGCTGCTGAAATCCTGCAAGGTTTCTTACAAAGCCGCACTTCTTGCATAACCAGAAAGGAATTAATCAACCTGCCAAGGAAACTGGGTTCAAGGCTTTCTGCACAAAATAGCCGCGATAGGAGTGCAGCGAATGTTGTAAAAGCGAGGCAAAAGAAACAGGCTTTGGAGAAAGACAAGGATCTGAAGAGGTAAAGCCGCTTGGCAGGTGCTGAAAGTCGGGGTGTCAGCGGGAGGAGAACAGAGGAAAGGGAGGCAATGCAGCAAACGCGGGCGAAGAAGCCGCAGGGTGTTTGTCCCGGATCGGGACGCCCTGAGGGGCAGCAGACATGGCGGGGCCCGGCGCTGCCCCGGAGCCCCGCGGCCGGCCCGGCCCGGGGCAACGCTGTCCCCGCAGCGCCCTCTGCTGTGCGCGGCGGGGAACAGCGCCGGCCCTCCGCGCCCTCCGCGCCCGGCAACAGCCGCGGCCTGAGACCGAGACCACGGCAGGGCCAGGGCCCGGGGAAATGGGCTTCGGTGTGCCTGTGCTACCGCTGTGCGGTGATGGATCCGTGCTCTAGGAAATGGGCTTCGGTGTGCCTGTGCTACCGCTGTGCGGTGATGGATCCGTGCTCTAGGAAATGGGCTTCGGTGGGCCTGTGCTACCGCTGTGCGGTGATGGATCCGTGCTCTAGGAAATGGGCTTCGGTGTGCCTGTGCTACCGCTGCGATGTGATGGATGCGTGTTCTAGGAAATGGACTTCAGTGTGCGGTGTGATGGATGCGTGTTCTAGCCCTGCATCCTCTTCATTACAACGAGCTTTTACCAAGAACAGGGAGCTGAAAATCCTTCACAGAATTATTCAGGAGGCTCCCACTCTACAAACAATAGCAAAAATTCTGTAATGCGCTTATGCTTCAGTATGTGCAAACACAGGTACACCCACCGTGTTCATTAACTGGAAGTGTAACTATAGTCATTCTTCACTCTTCCACATTTAGGATCTGGAAGTTTCATTGAAAAGTTCTAAGAACGTTTCTGACACTTTAGAGAGTTTTTTTCAGTATTGTTCTAGTAACTAATAGAAGGAACCTACTGTTATGCTTGTTGGGGAATGGTTTCATGTCCTGATATTTCTGCTTTTTATAAATCATTATTTCCCTTTTCAGTGCTTTTGTCTTGTTGTCGTTACTCAGTTACAGACCTAACACCTGGACCCTGCTGTGTCTGCCACTGGCTATGTCTTCAAGGAAGTGTAAAGCTCATTAGCTTGTTCTCCAGCCTCAGATGAGCTCAATATGCACCACACCATGTAACCACCCAGCACTGAGCCTGTTCGGTCAGCAAGACATCCTACTCCTACAGCGTGCTCTACTTAATCCAACCAATCGATACTGACAAAGCCGGGAATCAGGAAAGAAATGTCAGGTAATTAACTCTGAGCACCTTCTAATTACTGCTACATGAAAAGCACCCTTTCCTTCCATCCTTGACATATTAGGTTGGTTTTCATTTTGTTCAAAGACTTCGCAGAACAAACTGGGATTTTGCAACACCAGGCCTGGAGGGGAGTTTGGTACCACACTGAGACTGACAGGGAAGAGGGACCCTGAAGGAAAATTTGGCATTGAAAAATGCTGAGTTTGCACATGTCTATATTCTCTTCAGAAACAAGTCCTATTACCATCACAGCTTTTTAAAAGGAGGTGTTGGCAGGATTTATAACCCAAGGTTTTCACTAGTTTAAAATGCCAGCAGAGACTTGGGAGAAGCAAAGCTGCTTTGGGATTTTCCAGTATTTGAGGCACAAAGCTCATAGAATGTTTTATTTATCTGGTAAAATGGTGCACAAGGATTTTTTTGTGGCTTTCCTTTTTCCTCTGTAAAATAAACATTTTTAGTAGAGAAGTCCAGGTCCAAACAGGATTGGGGAAAGTTACGAAGTACAGCTGGGCTGCATTTTATAATAAAACAGCACAAAATCCAATCACGAAGAGCAGGTGGAAGGTGATATCTGCAAGAGAAACACAGGTTATATGTGAGCACTTCCCTGTCAGCTCCCTTTCACCTTCTCTTCTCACCCTGTTCAATAAAACTGCATACCCTAATGTGGCTCTGTCAACATATCAAATGTTAACAAGTAATATTTCAAAGGTGTGTTTCAAACCCTTTCCAATCAGAAATGCTTTCAGACACCCCTGTGAACCCAGTAAAACATGATTGTTCCTTTTTGGAAAGAGGGCGTGACAGTTAGAGAAAGCATTGTTCACTATTGCTGAAGTCATTGCTATGATTTATTGGATGGACCAAAAGAAGGAAAACAAAGTATATAACACTGGGAAATAAAATCTGATTTTGAAATGTTCACTCTTCTGTCAAATTTACTGATATTTCAGGTTTTTTTTCTTTGAGCTATGGATTTTATGTTGACAAAGACACTCAAAATCCTTATTTATTATCCAGGATACTTTCATTGTCATACTTTGCTGTTTACCTGAGAGGGTGTAAAATCTGGATAAACCTTTGCCTGTATAAAAGAGGAGGAAAAAGATTACATCAGGATGATGTTTAAAATAGGGCAAAGTGCACCAGTGTGCTTTGTAAAAGCAGAACAGAAAACATTCGTCATATTTTGAAATTCTGAATATTTCTTCCTCTTGGATTTACTGTTTGAAGTTATAAAAGAATCCTCAGTTCTTTTACCTCCTAACATTGATGGGGGTTTACTGGTGCAACATAATGGAATGTAATAATTCTACTTTATGTGTGTTTGTAATTTTAAATTGGCTTTCAGATTGGTGTGGATGCAGTCAATAAACTAGTATAAAGGGCTCTAAGTGAAAAACATTGTTCCAAGGACTTGTTTCAAAAGATGAACCAGCTCAGAGAGAAATCCCTGGTGCCTGCAGGAGGCAGCAGTTGGAGGGAACAGTTCTACAGTGGGGAAGACTGATGGCAGTGCTATCAGTGTGTCAGGAGGGATAAGCACAAAGCATCCCCACAACACATGAAGGTGGTGTGGATATGCTGAAGTACGGACCCACAGAGTAAAGAAAAACTTTCCTGCTGCTCCTGACCTCTCCCCCACTCCTGTGCAACCTGTCAGAGCGTGTCTGAGCTGCTGCTGAGGTCACAGGCAGGTGAGCAGAGCTTTCACTGCCAGCTCAGTGTGTCAGTGGTTTGGCCTTTTATCATAAATGCCAAAGGGGTGCCTTGACTCACTTGGCAAGTGAAGAGAATTTCACTGAGCTCTTCTGCCAGACTTGGAGGGGACCAACTTCTGTTCTCGACTCCTGCTGCCCCAGGGGCAAGGAGTCTGGCAGAGGGCTTTGGTTCCCTCTGTTTCCTTGCTTCCCCAAGGGAGGAGCACCCCAAGAGCCCAGCCACTTACTGCGCACGGTGATCTCCGCCACCAAAACGCCTCCGGTTTGTTCCGCGCGCTGCTTGCGTTTGTCACATGTCTCAAGAGAGCAGAGAGAAAGCCATGTACACCAAAAGAATTAAAAATTATATATATAAAAAAATCTGGGCACAATTCTTATGTTTTCAACCAAGGAAATTGCTGCATATTTTCTAGGGACTTTTTTTTTTCTGCCTGTCACTCTTGGGGGTTTTAGCACAGGTAGATATAAGGAGAGTCTCTACAGATCATTTTCTGAAGATTTTGGTGGGCTGCCTTTCCCACCCTGCCTTAAACAAAACTCCTGTCAAGAAGGGGGAAATTGAGCTCCATCTGCTTAACCCCTGACCTCTGTGAAGGCTTCTGTGGTTGTTTATTCCTAATAATTGCTGCCCATTGGGTAGAACCAGGAAGCACAAATCCTTTCCATATAGATCAGCGCATGTCCAGCACTAATGATGCCTGTCACAGCTGACAAGGTCTGAATTGGAGGCAGTGCTCTGCAGATTAAAGGTCCTTGTGCATCTCCTGACCTTTGCAGATCCCCAGCTGTGGGCATTTTTATTACAAACTCAGCATGTGGTAATTCTGGTTATGAGTTGCTTGTAAGCACAGACCACCAGCTTGGTTCAACCTTAATTGCAAGAGACCACCAGCTGCATTTTTGAGTGGGAAGTGGACTTGAGGGATGTCCCCTGATCGAGCAATTATCCTGTACTGAAGGGTGAGGTGGGAATTCCACACAGTGCCTGAAAGGATGATGTAGGTGTTTGACAGTTCTGCCAGAGGAGCACGTATGAAGTAATGGGTTTGTGTTTTCTTTTAACTCTGATTTGTGGCTGGATAAAGAGTTGAAGAATTCTTGAAAAACACGCAACAAAATCTGAGTTTTTTTCTGTTGTCCTTGAAACTTAGAATTTCTAACAATGCGTTTTTGTCAAACAGGCAAATTTTGCACAAGTCAGTTCCCCTTGCTTAGCACTAAGGCTGTATAATACAAAATGCTGCCTTAAATGCTCCTTGAGTCAGAAAGGGATTAGAAAGAAGAACTGGGCTCACCCAGAGTGATGCTTTCTGTTCTCCAGCAAGAAACATTTGTTGTTGAAATGACAGACCAAAGAATATTTTGGGCTTTCATTTAAGGTTAAATAAAATTCCGTTTCATTGCATGAGAGAAAGAATGGCAAAGCTCTGACTTCGTGAAGGGTGGAGAGAGAAGTCTTTAAAGAAAGACATTTTATGGGTACCTGCCCATGTTAAACTATGTGCCTGTATAACACCCTCACCATACTCCCATCTAAGGATACAGGAATCCACTCTTCTACCTCAGTTCCTGCTCCAGAGACAATGTATGTACTTTAGGCAGAGTGGAAGGTCTGCAAGAGCAATAACTTACTTCAGCATGGCAGGGAGGACCTTCCTTGGGAAGGGGGACTGAAAGTTTTGAGACAGGGAATCCCACTGTCCTCAAAGGTGCTCTTAGCACCAAAGCTACTTGGTAAAATGGAAAAAGCTCAACTTTCTCCTTCTTTCCAGGCTTGTGTTTGTCAGACAGGACTGTAGTCTGGGATATCGACAGGAGCTGAGTTTTTCAATGGCTATCTTATTTCTCAATACATTTAAGCAAGTTTCCCAACGTTTCCTGTGGCATGACAGGGGTCAGGGTGCACGGCTGGGCCACTCGGGTTCACACGGTGCCGTGCCTCCATCTGCTGAGAGCCCTGGCGCTGGCTCTGCGCCTGGCACACCCTCGGGGAGGGCTGGCCATCCTCTGTCTGAACGTGGCACCGTGTGTTTGTCCAGCAGGGAGGCCTTACCACGGGGCAGGAGAACTTCTCGCTGTCGCAGACGTGCGTCTCGCAGTGCAGCCAGACCTTGGACAGCTTGGGGATGTTGCGGAAGCGGAAGGCGTTGAACTGGAACGTGGCCCGGTTCGTCTTCCCGTTCTCGTGCACCAGGATGGAGTAGTCCGTGGCACACCTGCGTTGTGTGTGGACAAGCAGTGTCAGAGCCCCCATGGCTTCAGTGAAACATCTCCTGAGGTGACAGCAGCATTTGCCCTGCTGTGGGCCAGCTTTTCCTTTACTCCCTTATACCCCAAAACCAGCTTTCCAGTCATCCTTGGGGCTGGGCTGAGTTAAGGTGCTCCCCTGGGTCCCACCAGCACCTACCCCTTGGTGATCAAAGGCCAGTGGATCTGGTAAAAATACTCTGAGGAGGGAGTTGCCCAGCAGTTGTTGAGAACAACTTTAAACCTGGGGAGATACAAACCCCTGATTAGCAAGGAATGTCCCAACTGCCAATTTATTACTCATTCCTCCTTCCCTTGCCTACCTGTCACTTAAGCCTTTGGCTTCCACTCCAGCAAATATGTCAGAACCAATTTCTGATGTTTCAACAACAAAGGGGGCTTCCTTTATACTTGAGAACTTGGCATTCTTTGAAAGACAAAAAGGTATCATATGTTACTCGTAACATGCAAAGCAAGGCATGATTCAACTTCAGACACCACTGGAGAGACGGACCCCAGAAATATGGGTTCTTGTAACCTCTAACCTCCAAACTCTACACTGGTAGTAGGACTGTTGCAAACCCAAGATGATTAAAAATATTTTTGTTAATATTTGGCATATAATGGTGATCAGTGACAGAACTTGATGCTCTTTGGGTTGTAGCATGTATTATATCACAGCATGGGTGGGAAGCAAGCTTGCTGCTGCTGCTTCTGGTGGTGGGGAAAGCTGGTGGGAGTGAGAGAGTGGAGATGAGTGTGTAGAATGGGAATGGAGTTAGGACATGGCCACGTGTTGGAGAAAAGGAATGAAAACAAACAGAAATCACAAGAAAAAAAGTCTGCTGAACATGGAGCAGTGAAAAGTTTTTGTTACAAATACACTGAAATGTCTACCTTAAATCCCAGTGCTTCTTGTTGGGTAAGATGGTAACAAGGCTAGCACCAGAATTATACAAAGAATATCAAGTTTAGTCCTCGCATTGGTTTACCTAGTGGTAAATACTCCTTTTACCTGGCCTATAATTTTATCACAGTATGTTCCTAGTTGTGCTTTTTCTAGCTGTGCTAAAATAGAGAGACTGTTTTGGTGCTTTTGACTGTGCTTTTGTGGAGAAAAGATTCCAGGATTAGGAGCTGGCTGCTCCAGCAATGCAGTGGAGCTACGGAGAGGAGAGGAGTGCTTCAAAAGATCTGCCTGATATCAAGGGACAATATTTTGTTGGCAACAAAATTTCAGCACGACCTAAAAATCTGAGGGGAACATGAAATATCTGTCAGGTGAGAGGACCAGGAAGAAAGCTGCAAGAGAAATGCAAGGAGCTTTTCAGTGTCTCTAGAGGCCATGTAAGGCCAGGAGTATGTGCAGATTCATGCTGCTCTTGCAGTGGGACTACAAACAAGTTTTGATTTTTCTTATAAAAACGTGTCAGCAGGTTAGAAATGTACCTCTCAGCAGAAAAATCTGCCTGATTTTGAGGCAGACATAGTTGGCATGTGTCTGCTCTGTTCACTTTAAGTATATCCCTGTTAATCAGCAGAAAGAAGAACCCCTGCCAATCCCACTGCAATTATCTGTTCCAGGCTCGTAATGTGCTCCATGACACATAAAAGTCAGGAGCAGCAGCCCTGTTTTTTCCAGCTCTTTGGCTGAAGCCTTTGTAAGGCAAAGGTGAAGGTGTGAGTGGCAAGGAGCACTTACAGAGTAGAAGTTGAGGGACAGCTGGCTTTCAAATGAGCCGGAGCTCCCGTTCTTCACGTGGACAGTGGCCACCCTGGGGACAGGACAAAATTCTGCATTAGTGAGGCATGGTGGTGAGGACAGGGTGAGACACACTCCCACAAGAGGATGTACCTTTGGTCAAAGGCAGCCTGATTCACCAGGTAGTTGGCATTGTATGTGCAGGTGAATGAGTAATTCACTGGCTGGCTCTTCACAATCACTGAGGAGTCATTGGAGACGATGGAGTTGTAGAAGTGATACATGGGATTCTTGAACTGTGGATGGTGAGACAGAGAAATGTGGGCAGTACTGAGTCTTTGAGGCATCAGAAATGTACTTTGAAACATGAAGACTCTGGTGTCAAAACAGCTCCCCCAAGGAAACACAGTTTGGTACCGTTTTATATGCTGTGCTGCCTATTCATATGCCTTACTAAGTTCTGTGTAATACAGGTGCAAGTGAACAGCAGACTAATGTCACTAAGCCTGTGAGTATTTTGCCTGGAACTGCAAAGCACAGTTGTGTGATTCTTCCTTCTCCTTGATACTGCAATTTGTTTCCTTCTTCCATGTAAGCTTACTTCAAGCTGAAGAGGACAAGACTCTCTCAAGTGAGCCCAGCCATTTACTGAGTCAGAAATGCTGACCTTCATGGTCTTACCTCTGACTGTGTCCCACAGTAGGATTTGTTTTTAGGTGACAGGTCTGGGATTGTGAATTGGTAATATCCTGAATCGTGGATCCCATTGTAGCAAATGCCTCCAAGTGCCAGCTGATTAACCTCCCATCCATAAGGACACTCTGGAATTCTGGTAATGATGGTTTTGGGATAGCAGTATACCAGAATTACATCTAGAAGGAAAATGATACACCAAGAGTTATTCAGTGGCAATATCCTTTCAAAGAAGTGAGTCTGCCCATTTCCTTTCCATTGGACTTAACCTTCTGTGAACAGGGGTGTGTGCTGGAAGGTCCCCTGATGACAGCAGCTTTTGCTACACAAAACTGACCTTTAGGTTGTTAAATTCTGTCCTCTTTGGAAGAGTTTGGCCTTTGCCTTCTAAACAATGCAGAACTTTGTGTAAATTTTTTATCTTTCTGGAATAGCTGATTGAAAAGCAGAGACGCTGCTGAGAAACCTGAAGTAAAAAAGGACTGCACTGAAAAATTATCATTAACTTATGCTGCAAAGATGACTTCTGTAACACCACTGACTCTGTAAAAATAATATTGGTGAGGTTGTTTGGTAGGCTTTGTAGATCTGCACTATCTTGTACTGGTGTGTAGATCTTGGCCACAATAGATATCCTGCCTTTTCTCTTCTTGGACTGGCACTGTAGTGCCATCACAAACTGATTTTTTGCAATTGTCAAGTCAAAAGCCAAGATCTAAAAATGACCTGAAGAACCTGGGCCTGCTAACAACAATAGGAAATGACCCAAAATCCCAGCCCTGTTAACAGCAGTGCTGTGTGTTCCCAAACATGGTGATTGCTAATACAGACATAAATGTTGAACAAGATAAAAGACAGACTGATTACTTCATGATAGCAGAATTGGATATTTTTTACACGCAGAGCTAATTTGAACATCTGATGGAAATGTTAAGGGCAAATATTAACTAACCATTAGTGACGTGAAAATTGAGAAATACTTCCAATTATTACAGTGAGAAAAAAGGCACCCTCTCTGGAATAATTCAGTTATTTCTTTTAAAGCCCTTGGCACTCTTTTTTTNAAAGCATCATTTTGCAGCCTTTCCATGACTGCTAGGGAATAATCTGGGAAAGTCAACTAGAGACCTTAACAATTTACTTTTTTTCTGATTAACAGACCTTCAGCACATGCAAAGTAATTCTGCTTATGTTAATGCTCAGATTTATAACTGGCAACTTTACAACTATGAAAATTCCTGCAGTTAAGAGAAACTGCTTGTGCAAATAAAGGTACTGAAAAAAATGACTAGAGGGCCAAATACTTTAGATATTCCATGAAATGACTGACAGTAATCTGACAGCAGTCATGCACTAAAAAGCAAACACTAAACTGAGGCATATTCCAACACGCTTCTAGAGCACATTTTGTAATTGTAGTGAAATTTACATTACAGGTCTTTCTGGCACCGGATCACTTCAGTTTCTAGGCAGTAATCAGTGTGCAGTTCGAGCCTCACCTTCAGTGATTTTTGTATTTTTCTTGCTTTAATATAACAGTGTGGTTCAGGAGTTCAGCCCAGCACATTCAGTCACCACTGGCTACATGACTGTAGTCCTTGGGACTAAAGCCCAGTTTGGGCAGCAAAGATCTGCTGCATCTAGCTTGTGCTATTACAGAAAACTTCTATTTGTTTTTGTTTTCTTTGCTATTTTATGCTTTTGTGATTAACTTTCTTGCACTATGGTTATTACACAGAGTTAACTATATGCCTAATTCTTCGTGGGGCTTGGACTTGAATGGTACATTCTTTGCTGTGCTAGCTCAAAGCAGATCAATAAAGAAATGTAAGGATTAGCTCTACAGAATCCACAGTTTAACTTTCTGAAGGAAAACCTTTTGATTTTGAATGAAAAAACCCTTTGGCAGCTTAATTACAGGAGATCTTAGGAGATCTTAAGTTATTTTACCTGCTTTATTTGGGGTGCAAGGCCCCCCAAGAGCTCGAGCCAAGATGACCAGCAGATAAATAGCAAGAGTCACCATTTCTCACAATGATCTGAGGACACAGGAAATAAAAGCTGAAAATGTCTTTAAAAGTGGAAATAAAAACAATCCATTGTCTGCAGTCCTGAACTTTCAGTAGCTACTGTTAAAATGTCCTTTTAGCAGAGAGTAAAAAATAACATTACTGATATCCTGTCACCCGATGTAATTGCAACTACAGGGTAAATCTTTCAAAGACCATTGCTATAACTGGGTCACTACTGTGACAATTTTACTATTTCAGTTTAGAGGTGGCTTTTAATTATTCTACTTTGATTTCTTGCAAAGAGTCTAAACCTAAAGTGTTAATATAACCAAATGAAACTGAAACCTTTTTGTTTCAAATCCAAAGGGATTTGAAAAAAGAGGGAATAGAAATTACTAGAAGAAATACGACACAAGAACATATATAATATACTTTAAATTTGGTGCTGAAACTATTCTCTGTGGTGATGGCTATTCTGATGTATATAATCTTAACTTCATGTAGCTCAGTTTTGGTGAATTATGCATTTTCTCCTTTGCTGCTAAATGTTGAATGTCTAGGAAAACATCCATAGAAGTTATTTACATTTACATATCAGGCCTTAAACCTGAAAGCTGTTTCCCACAGGGGAAAAACATATACAGCCTGTGGGATTGGGACTGCGGTTCTCATATTTTCCCTTTGTAGACACTCTTCAGTATCAGCCCTCATACATAAATCACTAAGCAGACTAAGTCAGAAGTAAGAAATATAATTTATGGGAAAAAAAATCATTCCAATTCATAGTTCTAACAAAACCAATCAATTTCAACATTTTCACTCAGCCTCTATTTAAAAAATATATATTTATAAAAGAGTCTTAAAGTACATATCAGTGACGATTCCTTCTAATTATAATACTATGCATTCTACAAGAAATTAAGGGTTATACCTACGAGACAGGAAGGAGCTAATTATTTCGGATTTTCATTCCAGTCTTATTCCAAAAGCAGCGCTGTCAGCTCTTTCCAAGATGTCCTCTTTCAAATGAGCCCAGCTGGTGTTATCTTCGCTTTATATAAGCAATCTTGTAAAAGGAGCCCATCTCTGGTTAAATCTCAACCCGCCAGTATTGTCCAGTGTGAGAGGAAAAAAAAAAAGTTATAGAAAAGCAGTTCTCTTCTCCTAGATGGGTCTGCATTGCTGCTATTTGATTTTTACAAATCTTTCTACAGTGTTTTTTTACACATCTTGCAAACAAGTGAACAGAAACCTGCTGAAGGTACAATTTTTTTTTTTTTTTGTTTGTGAGTTTATTACGAAAATGTAAAATTTCTGGAGAGGTGAAACTACAAGTGCCTGCTAGAATTCAGTGCAAATGTATTTATAGGAATTAGCTGCTTGTCTTAAATGGCTTATTGAGAATGTCAAGCTTTTGTGTCATACAAGTGGATAAAAGTAATGGCAACAGATCATATACTACTTTTGGAGATGGTTTTTTTACTTTTTTTTTTTTTAAAGATCACAGGCAGGTAATCTGAATTTAGGTAGGCTCTTCCATAAGCCTAAGCATTATACTACATAATATTAGTTCATAATACGAAATGCATGTAAGACTGTGTAATATACATTGAATATTAAATTATAGATTGTGTAAAATTTACCATTGCACAGAAAACTGAAATTTACTTTTTGTACGACCATCAGTCATGAAGTTGCCTATGAAAGTTGGCTATGAAAGTTGGCTAGCTGGTAGGATTTTCTGGTGAACCATTACATCCTGTTCGTGTCAGCTTTTAGTGAAAGGCCTAGAAGTAGTGGGTACACTACGGCTATTTTATACACCTGCATAAAGAACATGGGCTTTAAACAGTCTTGCCATGTAAAGTGGCCCAGTCTCAGCTTTGGCACTATGAACCCACCCAGTACTGTGTGCTGTTGAACCACTTATGCTCTGATACCTGTCCTGAGTCACTAAACACAGAGGATTTCACTGGCCTTGCCTGCGGGACCCAGCCCTTGGGGCTCCTCACACATGGTCTGGTATCTCCTCTTGTGCAGAGCCTTGTTCTGCCCCATCCACGGCAGGACTTTGGGATGGATCTGCCTTCCCTCAAGCAGGTTTTGACACATAGGGTGGCCCAGTAATAAAGCTGTACCAGTTGTCAATAGTCTGAGGTTTTTGAAGGAGAAAGTGGAATGGAAGAGCACAGTGGCCCTGACCTAAACCTGAAATGCTCAACAAGGAGTTTTTAGGTGTACTGTGAGTGAAATTTATAGGAGAACCTTGAGGACAGCATTCACTACAAGAAGTGGCTCAAGCCAAAAGACCTGAGCAAAGCAGGGCCATGAGAGCACCTGCACTTTGAGGGCTGCTTGGCCATAGTTGTGTGCAGGTAAATCTGCAATGACATGAAGAATTAAGTAATCAGGGAGACTTCTGGAAAACTGATCCAAAGCCCTAAACAAAGGTTGAAAAGCCTATACATGTTGGTGCTTAATTTCAAATATCAAGTCTGAACCAAGATTGAAGCTTAGTAAGGAGTGGCTCTCACTGTTCCTGTGAGCCTGCAAGCCATCACATTCTGATTTAAATGAGATTACTTAAAGATGGACACATGGATAAAATCCTCTGGCCAGGGTTTGTTGTTATTTTAATTGAATTAAAGAATAATCCACTGAACAAGAACCAAAACCTCATCAATCATTTGGTGTGATTTCTAACTAGAGATTATCCTCATCAGAAGTCCTAAAACTCCAGCTGTCTGTTTTATAGCCTCATCCCAAATCCTGCAGGGATTCAGGCCTAATTTTGATTTCCTAAGGATAAATCTATATATACACACACTGTATCAGCATGCACTCATTTTTTGTCTTTCTGTGTGTGAGTGTGTATTTGGTCTGGAAGAAGAAACCAGGGTTTCTGGTGAGACTTTATGATTAACCCTGTTATCAAGAATAGCCCAGAAACAAGGAGAGGCTTGCAGGAGAAAGCTTGGGACTTTGGGCATGAGAAAGGACTCATGGCTGTGTACAAGTTAATTCTTCAAACTCAAAGGATCAGATTCAGTTCTGGGGTTGGACTTGGCCTGTCAGGACTGCCCACACAGAGCTGATTTGGAGCATAAGATATTTGGCTAACCTTGATTAGGCATAGTGTAAACGCCTTGCTAAAAATTATGTAAGTGATCCACCTCACCATAACATTAACAAAGCTCTTGAAACACAGATTAACTTTTTACTGATTAGGCTTAGCAAATACTCAAATTATCATTGGTATAATACTACAGGTTTCAGTGGAATTACTCCAAAATGGATCTAATCCAATAATTTTAAGAGAAAATAAATCTCTCACTATCTTCTTACAGAAAACTAATCTTCATGTACATAATACTCCTTTTTTAGGCAAAAGGTAGAAAACAGAATGAAAACCATGAAACAAATTTGGCAGTGGTGCCAGCTGGTGTACAGTAGTTTGCATTTGCATAAGAAACAAGCACAAAATGTACCTAAGCCAACCAGCATTTGATACCTGCACTGATCAAAAGTGAAAGCTTGGGGAAGGTTTAGGTTTCTCTCAGTAAGTGCACACATGGAAAAAGGAAAGCCATTAACTTGCAAAGCAGACCATTGAGGATTGTTGCAGTTCCCTGAGTGTTTCCAAGCCCATTGAATAATCTCAGCAACCTAAGTATTTGTAAAGATTTCATCCAAGAGCAAATGAAGGCCTTATTGTGGATTTCACCTACAAGGGCAGCTTGTGTCTCCAGCCTTGTTCCTCACATTGTGATGGAAAGCTGTGTGAGTATCAACTGTCTGGCTCTTACATGAAGCAAATGAGGTTCTGCAGTTTGAACCTGCAAGGGATATTGCAACATCCAATTTTCATTGGTTTTGGACAAAACAATAAACCTGGAGGGTTCATTAACTATATGGAAGGACTTAAGGGATAACGAGGAACAAGGGAGACAGGCAGCTGAATCCAGGGGAAGGCAGATCAACTGACACTCATCTAGAGGCTGCAATGTATAAATGATGGTGTTTCCACACACCAAAACCTGACATACTCAATTTTGTCTAAGATTAGGGGTGTATTTATCCCACAAGCACAGAGAAATCCATGCTGGGTCTGGAACCATAGCAACTGTATTTATGTTTGGCCTGATCTGAGTGAGTGGATCCTCTTGGAAGTGCAGCACTGTGTTGGTACAATCAAATTTTCCTGAAGCCTAATTGAGCTATGCTGCGTAGACTTATTCCCTCAAGTCAGAAATACCTTACGGATTTAGGATTGTTTTGCCTTTTACAGTGTAAATACCTTTCCAGTTGTTTATTACTCATGGCACGTGGTTGGTCACTCACTCCAGCACATGACTGAGTCACCATCCCTGGAGGTATGTGCAGATGTGGCACTAAAGGACATGGTTAGTGGGGGACTAGGCAGTTTGGACAGTTGGATTTGAAGATCTTAAAGGTTTTTTCCAAGCTAAATGATTCTATGGTTCTGTTCTGTTCTGTTCTGTGGCAAAGCAAACTTTGTGAGCAGATTATAGAACAATGCATGTACGTACAGAGAGCCTGGGACCCACAGATCTCCTGCACCCCAAGTCCCCAAGTGGATGATATTCTTCAGTAACTGCACAAGGCCTATCAGGAGAAGGGGAAATCAGAGGAAATTGTCATGGTGGAAGAGTCACATAAAAATCAGAGGTGGATGTTCAGGCCACTGGAAGAGAGAGTCTTCTGCTCTTGACTTCCTTGTGCATTAGCTCTCTGTCTGTGTAACTACGCAACACTGAATCATAATTTTTCAGCAATCACCTGCAGCCATGGGCTTGGTGAGACAGTGCTGCTGCTGGTACATGCACTCCTGGGGTGTGAGAGAGGACAGTCTCTCAGCTGAAGGAGCATTCCCTTGATAATTCTGCTGCTCAAGACAGATATTTACAACAGCAAATCTTGCTGAACACAAAATTGTGGCTGAAGTAAATAATCATATTTCATTTCATTTGAATGCCTGATCCTTTTGCTGTTTAGCTTTGCCAGCATATTTAATGTACTTTGGATGCTTCTCCAGCAAAGTCCTGCCTGTTTTGCAGTTTGCTACTGCTGTGACAGAACATCAGTTTCCAGCTGAGTTTCCTTGAAGCCGTTGTGTGGGTAAGTGCTTTTTTTGGTGAATTTTTAGGGGATGTCTTGGAGCTAGCTAGCTCTGAAGGGTAAGGATTTGGAGCTTGATTTAATAAACACATGCTGCTTGGTTTAATGAATGTATGAGACATGTAAAACAGGTCATGCAAGACCAGAACTGATGACTTACACTGGTCATATGAGACCTCACTAGTCATTGGACTGCCTCTAGCTGGAGATGCCTGAACTTGCCATGTACTTAATTAGTTTGTCTAAACAGGCATGTATTGCGTTAACAGGTGCTGTAAGGTGGCCAAGATACCTGCACAGATATCTGTAAGGTGCCCAAGATATCCTGTGACACAGGACCTCTAGGACACTTGGGCACTTTTGGAGTGGGAACTGGAAGCCAGGCAGGATAGTCAAGGACATCTTAAATGACATTGGATGTCTGTGTGTAGGCATCTGAGTGGAGACCAGCCAGACACACTGCTCTGGTTGGCTTGACATTCATTTCTGCGTGCCTTGGGAGCCTGAGCAGCCCTGCACACTCAGCAGCTCACATGCCTGAGCCTGCTCCAGCACCCTCCAATTACTCACTGAGTGCCCACGGACAGCTACCAGGCACTTCTGGGGAAAGATAACTTTGATCTCAACAAGCAAGCAAGAATTGCATCTGGGTCTCCTGTAATCCTGAGCAAGGGCTCTGACCACCAGTCTGCTTCAGCTGCTCTTTGAAGAGGGTGTGGCTGTGGCTGCTGGGCTCCACCATGTCCAGAGCTGCTGTCCCATCTGGTCAGAGCAGAACTGCAGGGATTTTCTGTTGAGAACACAGGGATTAAGTATTTTGTAATGGCCGGTTATTGCTGTGGAATAGCATTCTGTAATCACCTGAATGTGGCCCAAATGGCTTCTGAGGTACATAAGTGCTTTTTTGGATCTCAGTCATGCAGTCCTGTATAACACCTTGTAAACCCTTTCGTTCTTGTTATCTCAACAACAGGTCTTGATCTCTTGGCAGTGTGGGTGAGGATCTCACCTCAGTGTGGGGGAGGATTTTAACAGGAAGGTGAGAAAAAAGGAAGAATGGACTCTTTGTGTCATTCATTAGTTTAATCTTCTCAGTTTGGCAGCTGGCTCTGACACAGTGACCATTCTCTTCTTGCTCCAGTAATGCTCTCTCTTCTGGGCAGTATCCCACTGGTGCTGGGAAGGTTGCTTGAAATATGATGTTTCTCAGTTTGGGTTGGGGTATGTCACCACAACTTTAAAAGAGTCTGTCTGATCTTCTGCCTGATTCCTGGCTGTGTGTGTTTGCCATAAATAATGCTGCTCACCCAGCCTGCGTGCTTTGCTACTGAAAACCTGTCAAAAAACAGGACTGCAGTGCAGTGAAACATAAAAAGTATACAGAAGGCAAATTTATCCTCTGGGGTCCGTCAATGGCAATTGACTGCTGAGAAACTGATCCTAAATGTATGCTGCTCATTTTAAAAATATGGTTTAGGAACAAAAAAACAAAGCAAAGAAAAACTGATAAAGAAATTTTAGAAGCAGAAGGAATGCTGAATTACATTAAAGGACTTGATTGCCATGTCGCTTGGAAGTGTCCCATATTCCCAAGTCCAGAAACTTTTCCTCAGACTTGCAATTTGTATTGCCCTGGGAGCCTGGAGTGCTCCTGTTCCCTCTTTAACACCTCTACCCTTACCTGAGCTACAGAGCCCTTCTCCAGCTTCCGTATTTCCCCATAGTCTGATCCAGCTGAATTACAGACCTGCTTTGTGGGATCCAGATAGGAATGCACACATGAAGGACTTATAAAAATCATGTTCTTGAAATGCTCACCATAATTCCTATCCTTTGAAGAGTTAAGATCTATTTGTTTTCCCTATGAAATAAGTATCTGTAGTGCTGCAGTCTCAAATCAAACACAAACCTTTGCACTTCTATCAGTGGCAGCTGCTGATTAAAATCACAGTTTTGGTTTCCCAAGCTACATAATCCTGCTAGTTCATTCTTAGACCTACTTAGCACACTGTACCCATTATACCAGTGTTGTCCTCATTTTTGAAAGTTTGTGATTTTTTGGCAGTCTGATAGCATCATCCTTGGAGACAGTCTCTTTTGCAGTGAAAGGGATCTGTTTCTTGTAGAGAGTAATGTGGCTCTGAGAGCTACATGTATCAAACTTAGCTGCATTAATTAGCTGGTGCTGTGCTTGTAAACTGATCATAATAATGCTTATCACAATCTTAGTACCATTATCTCTGTTTTGCAGATAATGGAACTCAGCCACAGATTGGCAAAGCCCAGTGTAGGGCTCTTGAGCTGCCCATCCTGCTCTTACTTCTCCCTTGCCACTGAAAGAGTAAGCAGGTTAGGGCAGGCAGTTTTCAAGCAAACTCTGGATGGCTTTGTCTGTGAGTGAGAAAAGCTTTCTGGGAAGCCGTGGAACAATTGCTTGGAGTGCCAGGCCATGTCTTCTGGAACAGAGGACTCACGTCTCAGAGGCTCTTTTGCCACCTAAGCTAGTGGCAACTCCCCCTTGCTTGTCAGTTTACCATTCCCACTGGCCTTTATGGCTTTTTGACAACGATTTGTTGACTCACAGTTGATTACCAGTGGAGTGTCTCAATGGATTTGCCTCTTCTGATGCCATAAACAAAGCTTCTCTTCTCACTTTGTCAGGACACATTCTTTAGAATTCAGCCTCCAGAAAGGTCACTTTCTGAGACTTCCCACAGATAACAGACCAATTTTTCAGATCAGTTAAAGGGTGTTGTTTTCTTCAAATTGCACCAATACACTATTGATGACATCCACTGGGATGGTTCTTTCCATCCACCACTTTTCATGGGAGCAGAGAAATGTGACAGCTTCATGCAATGGAATGGAGCAGAGCAATTGATCTAAAGGTTTCAGGCACTCCTTTGGGTTTTCATTTCCTTGTTGCATTATGACTCAACCAATACCAAATAAAATCCAGATCTTGCTTTTTTAATTAGCTGGAGATTGTATTTCTTACAGAATTCACTTAAACACCAAATGCAGGAACTGGCTGTGGTACTGCCCATGTACAGCTCTTCAGAGATTTTCATGGGCTCCCTCTGATAGGTTTGAGAAAGCTGACACCTTTGTGTTTTCTTCTGCTGAGCTGTAGCTGGTGTTGCATTGATCACTCAAAATCAATTCAACCATCCTGGGCAAAAGTACTATTTGCTAGCTTTAAAAATGACAGTTTCTTCTGATGTAGCTTACAGTAATGTAATTGGAGGAAATATGCAGTCTGGAGCAAGCCATCATTTCGATCTAACCTGGCTGAGCAGAGCATTGTGGTCATCTGAAAAATGTTTGCGATTATGATATACCAATGGTATTCACGTAGTATTTCCTACAAGCTCTTCCAGAAAGTATGACACTGTAGTTCCCTTTTATGAAAATCCCTCAGGAGTACAATAATTTGATTACCTTCCAAGGGATTCATAGAGTTGTTCTCCTCAGTAACCCACTACAGCTCCAAGTACTCAATCATCCAGGACAGATTGTGCTCAAGACTCCAGATTGATTATGCTGTTAATGACGCAGGAAGCTCTGCTGTTGTTTGTTTATTCTGAGATCAGCTAAAATTAGAAGTTGACCTTATGTTCCTGAATTAATTTAAAGGCAAAAATTCAAGTTACTGATTCTGATGATTTCTTTTCTGGAAATATGATCTTGCAAGCCAAAGCTCCTTGAGCTGTGAGTCAGTGCTTAAGTGATTTTGAAATGAAAGGCGTCTGGCCCAATTGATATATAGGAGCAATAAACCCTGAGCAATCTCCAAGGTAATGCCTTTATACATGCTACACTGGGCATCTACAGATATGTAAGATTTTGAAAGATCAAGATGTCAAATCCGTTTTTTTAAATGCTTAAAAACAGCTGGATAAATTCAGTAAATAGACAGACCTTGATCTGTTGACTGCTTGGATATACCAAAAGCACATGAAGTTGAAGAGTTACTCTTTGCATCTCTGGGTGGTACTGATATCTTAAAAAAAAAAAAAAAGAACAGGGAATACTGAATCTTTTACAGCAATAGGTTGGGAAGATACATTATTGATGTTCCAGAAAGTGTGTAAGGCTTAAAGTGCTGAACTTGAAACACAGGGGAAGGGTCTGTTTTCACAAGGTTTTTCTTAATGTCAGTTTTGGCTTTTCTCAGCAGGCTCCAAAACAAAGTGTACCTAAATCAATAGTCAGTTCTGAAAATGTAAGTTGATTTGAGAGTATTCTGATACATCTTCCTGGAAACCCTTTGGGAAAAAAAAAATGTAACTGGAATGCCCACAGTCTACATCTAATTCTGGGGATGGGTATGGTATTATTTTGGCAGAGGTGAAATCAGTAGATAGGAATGTAGAGAAGATATGGCAACAATGGTATTTTCTATGTTTGCAATACCATTAATTTCAGGCTCTCTGAGACCTTTGTAAAGATTTTAGTCCAGACACCAACTGGCCAGGAGATGGTGTTAGTGGTGTACTATAAACAGACACACGTGGCACAGAAATGCAAAGTGACTCATGAAATCTGGTGAAGACATCTCACCCTCCTCTGAATGGTGCTCCATCTTTTGGACCCTTCCTTGGCCTGTTCTGATTATTTTCATTACCTATAATAATTATTATTTAGTGTTGCTATTTCAATATGGCAAGATATAAAGGCAAATATAATTTTCTTCTATCTTTGTCAATACATTAATTAATTAATAATGTAGATAATTTATTAACAGGTAAGTAAAATTAGAACAGATCAAAGCCTACATCGCTCAGGAATAGCAGATGTGAGTGAAATAAGTTCAATCATCCAGACCTTTTTTACTTCTCTTCCAAGCCTTAATCCTGTGGCTAGTAACAAGTACTTTGGAAAGATGTCCCTCTCTAGGACAACAAATGCCATATGTTCTTTTCTTCTGCACCTCCTGTCAGGAGCCAACTCAGCTGAGATCCCCAGCTGCAGGGTGACCTCAAGCCTTTCAGTCAGCTTTGTGAATTCCTACACCAGCTCATTTCTCCACTTCCCAGTCTTCATTTTCCTCATGTAGTTGCAACCCTTACGGTCTGTCCAATATGCCACTAAACCCACAATGTCTGAAGGTGTTACTACATAATGTCACCTTCTGGTATTCTCACCTTCACACCTCCTTCCATGTTTCCTGCCCCACCGCCTCTCTGTGCAGTTACCCCTTCCACTGAGCTCAGCAAACACTGCTGCTCCATCAATCTCCTCCATTTCATGACTTTGCCCATGCTACTTAAATATGCTTGTGTGTGAAATTTCAGTTGCAAATCTTTCCTTTCAAGTACTTCGCTTTGTGCAGGGTTTCCATGGTGGTTTCCTGCTGGCTTTTTCACCTCTGCTCCTCTCACCAGCAGTATGACATTGGCCAGAAATGGCTCTGCAGGCAGGAGATGGTGTTGGGCAGACAGTGGTGGTCAGCTAACGTGACTCCTTGGCAGCAGGCTGTTGCTGTGATGTCAGGTTATACATGCATGGATTTGCACTTTTTAAAGCTATTTTAATCAAGACTATCCAAAGAGAAGGAAATAAAGACTCTTGTGCTTCCTGTGTTACTGTGCAGTGACAGCCAGCTGTGACCTTTTAGTCTCAGTCTAGCCACTCTCTCTTGAAGGGAAGTGAGGAGGCCAGGTAAAGCCTGGCCCCAGGAGCTCAAAGCATGAAGAGGGAAACTGTACCTTGATATTTCATTTCTCTGCCTTCCTCAGGGAGGTTTCTGAAGCTCACGGTGCAAAGGGAACCTGCCCCTGCCTTCCCTGAGGCGTGCCCTTGCCTCTCAAGTTGCACACAGGAGGGGCAGTTCCTCTGCTTCTCTTATCTCTAATTTGCCTCTCCATGCCAAAGTTGGGGGCATCCTGACTAGTGGGCAATGTAGCTGAGGTGCAGGGACAAGCCCTGATATTTGTATCTAAATGCTGTATATAGCCATCTTATCTACAATGACTACTATCTTTTAGATGTAACATACTGGACAGAGTGTCCTGGATGGCTTGGGAAAAGAGCCATTGGGATTAAAGGTCACTGAGATCAATCATGCTGATGATTTATTTAAGTGCTTGACTATTGTGAATTTTCTGCTTGGCCATTATGCTGTTTTTTTTTTTGTTTTT
>VXBN01006742.1:393570-415501 GCA_013397395.1 Sinosuthora webbiana
AGGAAAACTTTTTTTTTTTTTTTTTAATGTGATATTCTCTGCAAAACTTCCTTTTTATGTGCAAATATTTTAAGTCTAGGGAGCTTGGCACCTAAATACCTTTTAGAAATTGATCTAAGGGATTTAGGTGCCTAACTCATATTTTTTAAAAGAAGTTAGTTAGGAACCTAAATCTAGTTATTTTTAGGATCACAAAACTGGTGGACTTTCCCCCAGTACTATCAGCACTGGAAAAGCTTCTTCCTCTATATTTGCCAAATGTGTCAATTGAATTTTGAGTTTCACTCACAAAAGCCTTTTAAAAATTAACCCCTATCTTTCACCAAGTACCTTTTCCAATGTAGCTACCTTGTCTGCAGTGACACTACTTTACAAAGAGGCTGTTGAGCCCACCATGTATTCTTTGGACTGGTCTTTATCCTGCAAGTACAGGAGCCTCCAGCACCACTGAGGGCAGCTTAGAGTTATTGCCCTGAGAATATTGGCAGAGAAGACCATTTGGAAAAGCAGTGTTCACTCTGAAAAGGGTCTGTTGCACTTAAGTTATTTAAAAATGAGAACTGGTAAGGAGATAATGTTGCATCCCATCAGGAAAGTATATCTTTAGGATATATACCGTATTTCCATAGAATTCATTATTTCAATTTTTCAACCAGATTCTACAAAGAATTAATGTGGAAATATTGCAGTGCTCTTCAGGATTGAAACTCTGCTATTTGATTAGTTGTACTTATGAATCTGAAAGCACTTCTTATTTGGGAAAGTTTTCTCTGTCACAGAATTCTTTGAAGCAGAAGCCTTTTCTCCCAAGAGTGGAATAGACTGAATGTTTTACTAAGGAAAAAAACACTTATTTAGTGAATTTCTTTTTACAGATTGTTCTTTAAGAAATTGAAAATGCCTGAGAGAGAGAGAGAGAGAGCGTGTGTGTGTGTGTGTGTGTGTGTGTGTGTGTAAAATGGTGTTTGAATACAAAGGACTGGTTAATACAAAGTGAATACAAAACTGGAAATTTGTGTATGACAATGTAAAGAAGCAGAAAATAGGCAAATGTGGTCAGGGTACACAAATATGTGGAATCCTAAGAAAAACAGCAGTAGAATTCAGGAAATATTTAATCAGTGGTTTGACCATACCTTTGGCTCAAGCTTGGTAAATATGTGACTACTCAAGGTAAGGATGCCAGAACAAGAATATTTTTAACAGGTCACTGACTGTTATTTTAAATGGACTTGTAGCTTCATGGCTCTCTTAGATATAATGTTAAGAAATTCCTTGTGTGGAATGGCATCCTGTTCTGTTGAAATATTTTATTATTTTTACCAGGCTGAGAAATCTTTTGATTGCAATTTAATTTAATATAATTTAATTGCTAGTAGTAAGATACCCTTCAGGAGCCTACTATGCTCACTCTTGCTGGAATTTCTGTTGCTGTAGTGATGATGTTTTCCAAACACTGTTTTGGAAAAAGAAATCTAGGCTTATCATTAATATATAATTATGATAATGAATTACGATCACTTCAGTTTACCTTCCTGTAACACTGTGTGCATAGCTACAATAAGATAAGAGTCTTTAGGTAGCATTTACATTAATTATATTAATTAGAGAGTTGTTAGGGTAGTATTACTACTTTATAGCCCTTGTACTGACTATTTTGATAGCCCACGTGCAGGACACTGCTTCCTCTAATTTTGGAGAATAAGGACAATCACAGTTACCCAGGAAGAGGACTGTGAGTGCACCTATGGCTGTGCAGCAGAGGATCCCATGTCCAGTCATACAAAATGACCAGTTTCAGGGCATGGAAGCCCTTTATTTCCTTCTGCAGACATAACGAATGTGAAATATATTTCTGAGAAACTGGAAGAAATTAAAGAAATTTTAAAAAAAAATTGCATGGCCAGAGACATTAAAGTGCATAAGACCCCAAGTAAGACTGTGCTTGTGCTTTGCAATTGTGACTTTTCCCATTTTGCTTTTTTACAGTTTATCTTTTAGTGTTCATACTTATTGAACTTGAGAGTGTTAACTGCATCCACTTGGACAGACATTAAAGTGAGGAGTCCTCTTGTTTTTCTATTTTATTGATAAGTTCTTTTTGTCACTGTGATGGAGGGTATATATCTACATGCAGAATATATTATAATTTTGGAAGATGGAATTAGTCCATTTTTTATTCAGTTCCCTTTTATTGATAGTGTTAAAAAGACTGCAAAATTAGCACCAACATTACAGTTGACTAAATGGCCTTGGTGACACTTCAATCACAGTTAAAAGAGATTCTGTTGCATGAAAGGCCAAAGAAAGGAAATTACAGGGCCTGGTTTAGTGAAGGATTTAAGAGTGATACATGTATGCATGAAGAACTAGGATGCCAAAGCAAACTAGAGAATTCTGGAGTGGTCTGGTAAGCTCCAAGACAGAACTGAATTCAGTGGTTGTGTGCAGATCCTGATAGCTCAAAAAATACAATTTTTAAAATTATACAAAAGAAGTGTGGTTTCCTTTAATCATTGTAGAAGTCTCTGAGAGGCAGAGGTAAAGGAGAAAGGGGCAGGCTGATCAGCCCAGGCACTAATTAGGGCCAAGGTCTCTTTTGGAAGTTAATGAGTGTCTAAATAGCTAACAAGTAGCTGATAGGGATTGGAAGAACACTCAGCCTCTGCATCCTGCTTTTATTTCTGCCCTAAAATGAGAGATACCTTTAGGAGACACAGACAGTGTTTTGTGGTCAAAAGTCTTCTACAGAAATACCTGCTTCTAAGGTGAAAATCCTTTTCTTACACAATGCAAAGGAAAATTTAAATGTATTTCTAGTCTCCTGAGATTTGGAATGATTTACATGAGTATTTCTTGAGCCTTACTGCAGTGCTCAGGATAAGACTTGAGTGATTTTAACTGTTCTGGTCTCTGACCCTGCCTTAAGCTTTGCTTCCGAAAGTGTCTGACATAACTGCTCTTGTTTGCACTTCTCCCTCACCCTCGTATGCCAGAGAGATTTTGCCATTTTCCTGACCTTGCTGGGTAGACATTGCACTGACACAGCTTTTGCACAGCATTCATTTGAGTTTGAAAAACATCGAAAGGCAAAAGAAATGCAACCATAAGTGAATGAGAGAAGAGAAGAGAAATAAGATGGGAGACCAAATGAGCACAAAGCAGGGGAGGGGGTCTGCTCTTAGGACAGACCAGACAGGGGGGTATGGGCACTTCTTCAGTGTGTGCATGGCTCTGCAGACACATTATCCTGAGCCAAGACAGAGGTGCAGCCTGGCGCGTGTGTGTTGAGCTGTGGGTGTGATACAGCCTTAGGTAAGCACCCACCTGTGGATACAGGAATCAACCATGCAGAGACAGTGGGGATTTACTCACTCCAGTTCTCAGCTGAGAAGGGTCTGGTCTTCCTGAACCACTTCCATGGCAGATCTGACTTCATCAATTTTCCGCCCCACAAGATTCTCTGCTGCTCATGTCTTAATAGGTATTTAATAACATGCATGAGTTAAGTAGAATAGTCTTTTATCTGCTCTAACATTTTCTTTTCTTTTCACCACCTTACTACTTGGTGGATCTGCATTAGGAAAGGCCAGTGCATTTCTTTCCCGTTTGAAATACTTGTCATTCCTGTGGTGGCTCTTTTCTGAGTCACAGCTTTTCTAATTAATATAGAATTAACATTAATATAGCAACAAGTAATTAAAAAAAAAAAAGTGGAATCTATTTGGCTCACACTGCAATTGAGTATGATTCCACAGGTGTCATTAACTAGGCAGTGTCTGGAAGTGTGTTGCATCCATCACCTGCCTCCTCTGTGCTAAATTTCTAATGAAAAGCAAGGCTCAGAACAGAGACATTTCTTGATTGAATGTTAGGCCAGGAATCCTCCTGTGATGTGTTGGAATGTCTTGTGCTGTTCTTCAAACAACCCACAGTGGTAGCTTAAGTCTTAGGATCTTCACACTGACGGCATTCAGCCTTTCCAAAACAAATTGCCTACCACCTTATTTTTGGAAAAGATTAATACTCTCCCACCTGTAAACAGGTAGCTGTTAATTCACCTAAAGGTTATAGTCTGCTTTTATGTGATGACTGTTTTTCTTAGATGTAATAGCCTAAAGATATGGTTTTAATTATGGCATGCTCATCCTTCTCTGGTAACTGCTTTTGGTTAATAATCTTTGGCTCAAGACTCCGGTTAGTAGACAATACACCTCACAGCCAACACCTGTATAAACTAGTTATCTGAACAGGATGTAGATGCCTGTATGGGCAGAGTGATGAACTTCTATATCATTCCCTTTAAATTGGCATGTGAAAGGGAATTGCCAATGACTCATGTGCTATTTGCAGATTAGTACTCTCCAAAACCTGGTGCCAAAGAAACTGATTTATTCTCTGTTATTACTTTGCTATTCCTTACGTTGTGCAATACATCACTTGCAAACATAAATACACTGTGCAGTCCATGGGTAGGAATAAATCTCGTTATGTTCAAGTACATACATGCTAGGTGCTAGCCCTGGCACAGGGAATCACATAAATTGTGCACTTGCCTTGGATTTTTCATATTCTGTTACTAGTACATTGGTGGTTTGGTTTGGTGTTTTTTTGTGGTGTTTGTTTGTTTGTTTGTGGGGTTTTTTGGTTGTTTTTGTTTTTGTTTTTTTTTCATTCAGCTGCTTAATTTTTGATCCTAACTTTGAAGAAATGACTTGAACAAAGTATTTTGGACTTTTTTCTGAAACTCACAGCGCTCACTGAGGGTCTCTCGTGTATTTACAACCTCTGCGTATCTTTGACAGTTGCAAAAGTTTTTGGGAGGACATAATTTCCCCTTGACTTTCCCACCAAGGTTCTTCAGCTAAGGTACGTTTGCTTGTATTGCTTTTTGTATTGGTTAAGTTTTGTTAGGTGTGGAAGACAGAAAGACTTTGATATATTATGTAGAACATATTTCTGCTTTTTACATCTCCTTGTGTTCAGACTGGAAACACTTGGGGAACTTTGGGGTAGTCCAAAGCCCCTTTCCAGATCTGTGTGTACAGTTCAGGAAGGACTGGTGCTTTTCCTTGGATCTCTCCTAAGGCTCACTCCTGATTTGTGCAATAGTTTCTGTAAAACAGCTTTCTGATCCAATTGGAGACTGCTCCTAATCCACTCCCACTGCTGGTTCCATCAGTCCTTGGTCGGTGTTGGTGGGATCAGTCATTCAGCAGCAGATTCTGCCAGCTGTGCCCTTGCACTGATGGTGAACTTTGGCTTCATGTTAACTTAGGACAGTGAAAGACATCATTCCATGCAAACCTTTCTTTCCCTACAACCTCTGAGGCTTTTTTCATTTTTACTGTCGCAGTCTGGGATGTACTGAAACAGTGCTGTGGGGACAGAGAACAGGCCCTGGGCAAAGGCCAGCTGTATGACCACAGACATGGAACATCAGCCCTGCTTTGGCTGCCCTTCAGCCTCTGCCTTATATTTTTAGCTTTCAGTCTCCTTGCCCAGAGAATTGTCTCTTCTTACAATATTTGTAGCACACTGGGTGGATTAGCAGTTCTGCTTTCCTCCTCTAGTCTCTAGTAAAAAGGAAATATTCAAAAATTATTCCTTAATTTTGATTAAGGAAGAATTGTATTTCCTAACACTACATGACAAAGCATCCTTGTTTAAAGGACTTTGTTTGAACTGACACCTAAGCTTGGATGTCTCTGTCACACAGCAGGTGCTTCAGATCACTAATCTCCTGCAGTCTACACTGCTATTTATTCCTGTCCACTCTCAGATCCTTTGCGTAGCAAAGCATACCATGGATCCCACAAATTGTGCTGGTGAGCATATTAATTGTGCCTCAGCAGATTACCTATAATTAGCTCCATCACAGTGAGATCCTTGGAGATCCTCAGTGAGAGGATTAATGTCTTCTCCAAGGACAGAAGCAACCCTGCAGGGAAGATGGAGCTGCAAAGTTCTGCTGGGGGAGATTTGAGCTAGTTAAATCCTTTGATGATCAATCTGAAGTTGTTTACATTTCAAAGTGCAGGCTTTGACTTCCTTGAGCTGTAGCACTGGGTAACTACAAATATCTCAGGGTTTCCTGTGCATCTAGATAAACTCTTTATTGATCTGCTTTAATACCAGACTGTCAAGATTTTCAGCTGGGATGGGGTTTGGCACAACTAGAAGTCAATGGTTTGTCTGTATTTGGAATAGTCAATTTAAATTCTGTATTCAGTGCAGAGAAACTGGGTCCTTCAAAGCCTGTTAGGAGTGATGCATCTGGGTGCTTGAGGCATCTGCTCTGGGATCAGAAGGACTGTGCCCTAGAAATGAATGTTTCTTCCAAGTGTGAGAGACAGATGTAAATATCCAGGCTTAGCTGGGTGAAGCTCACCCAATGGGTTGGTCCTTCAGTCCAGTTCATCTTTTCCTTAGCCTCCCAGTAATCTCTCAGTATTAGTAGGACTCAGCAGGACTTAGGACAATTTTTTTCTAGGTTGTAGGAGGCACAGAGAAGCAGATGGAAGAGCAAGGTGTGGCAAATCATTTATATAACTTGTTTGGACCTCTAAATCCATTCCAGTTTTGTGCTAATAAAGCTTAAAAAAAACCCCTGAAAATTATCATCCCTTCTTGACTGTACTAGAGCACCACCTGCTACCTTGCAGACCCAGGGAGGCAGAATCACAGCTCCTCTCAGGCTGGGGCCACAGTTGTGGTCACAATGTATGCAATATTGCCCAGATGGTTAACTCCTCTAGATTAAGAACCCACAATGGTTTTCTGTGTTGCTATTTCAGACTTTCCCACCTGATTAGCATCACATCTGTTTTCACTCATCTGAATATCTACTAGATCTATCAGCAACTGGGTGTTCCTAGGTAATACTAAACAATAATCTAATTTCTTATAGGGATAAATTTAAGAAGACTAAATAATGAATCTTCTGATTTGGAGTGATCTGTGTCTATCCTTCTATCTTGTCTTTTAAACTTATTCTTTCCAAAATGAATATCGAGGGGTTGAAACGGAAATTTCAAAGGTGTGTTACGAACACTTAGCAATGCTGATGTAAAAATGTGAGCTTTCATTCCGGCCTGTTTCCTCTGCATGGAAAGTGCTGCTGGTTTGAAGTATACCACAGCAGCAGCCCCAGCTCATGCCAGTTGCTGTGGAGAGGTGTTTGCTGCAGTACATTGCTGTTACACTGCTGCTGAATGGCTGTAGGTTTTTGTTACCCCACCTGCTCTATAGCTAAAATGTGTGTATCTGTGTGAGCCTGCCATTAGGACAGGTGAACCACACATGCATAATGAGCCCGGAGGTGGATTTCCACTCTTGCACCATGGCTCCTGTGAGTAACACATGTCACAGGCCTCTTCAGCATCACTGAAATTCCTCTCCTGAGAGGGAACAATTCAGGTCAACAAGTGTTTGAGAGCCAGACCTTTAATTTGTGTTAATATTAGTGCTTTTCTGCCTCAAACTGCCCTGCATGTCCAAACTTATAGGAAATATTGCCGTGTGCATGTGCAGTGCTGTGTATGTAAACAGAATAAAGAAAAGTTAGTCTGTGATCACAGATTCATCCAGAGATTTTAAAGAGAGAAAAATGAAAAGCTTTTCTATTCAGAAATATCCCTACAGAGACCTGGGGAGATGCATTTAGGTGCATGTACTCCTATCTCAGACAAAATCTCTCAAGGTGCATTATTCCAGGGCACATGTTGCAGAACATATAACCTTGACAAGGATCCTGGCATGGAGAGGAGAATGAAGGCAGGAAGTGCCTTTGCACTGCGTCTCTCCTGAAACACAATGATATTGTTGATATTAAGCTATCTCTATTAAACTGTGAGCTCATCCTCTTTCTCCATAAGTGCTGAAGTATTTATGAGCTGACATCTTCATTTTTCAGCAAGTGATTGGGACAAAATTGCTCTTATTTTTAGATTAAATGAGAGATGATTAACAACAAAAATTCCCCATAAAGATTAACTTTATGTAATAATTCCATCCATCCTTTCATGCAAAAATATCCAACCAGCTCTAGTGCAAGACACTACTAAAACCTCTTAAAACACTTGATTTGGTTGGCTCCTACATCTGCACCATATTGAGGTTAATGCATTAAATTAGTCTTAAAGCTGAAATTGGTTACAGCAAAAATAGCCAAGATATTTCAGCATGATGATATGAAAGGTGGAATGTATAACTTTCCAAACTCACCTGAACAGGCGCATTGTGTGAAACTCTAGCATTGTTTAGGTCAGAAATCAGTTCAAGTCCAACCCCTCTGATTTTTATTAACCTTGAATTGTCACCAGTAAAAGTTAAAATGTATTTAAATACATGCTGAAAACTTCCTTCACTACATTGCTGCAATGGTGCTGCTTCAGAATGTGTCTTTGGCACATTTGGTGCTCTGGAACTTCCTGACATTTGTTCTTGTATGCTTTTTCCTTGGTACATTTATTGCAGGTTTTCTGTCATGATGATTTTGTCTAGGTAGCTACAACATATCCTTGTGGCTTTAGAATCAAGAATAAAAAATATAAGTTGTCTTAGTGAAATTATTTTAAAAACATTATCATGAAGTCTGAAGCAAATTACTGCTGCCTAAGCTTATTGAGCATGAGCTTGAATTGGCATCAGTAAAATCATTGAATCAGAGAATAGTTTGGGTTGGAAGAGGGAGCTTTAGCGGTCAGCTAGTCCAGCTTCCAAAAGATGGGCAATACAGAAATCCATTGTGTTAGATTGATGGTACTGGATGAGAAATGTTTAGATGAAACTGTAAAATGAGGTACTTTAATGGAAAATATGTCAACATACGAAACACATTGCTTTTCATTGACAGGTGTTATCCAAACCTATTATTAATTGGGCAATCCAGCCTTGCTTGTTTCTTGCTGTAAAGGCTGCAGAGGTGATGACATAGATCTGTGTTAATCAAGTGTCAGTGGATCACATATTTCTCTCTCTTGCAGGACTTAATATTCATCAAAGAGCATCTCCAAATAACAGTTAATTATCTTACCCAACATCCTACCAGGCTGGTAAGTATCCTGCAACTTTACAGATAAAGATAATTATAAAAAAACTAAAAATTTCTGACTGGGAACCATAAACAATTGCATAAAGAACATTATTCCTCCACTTGTGATGAAGCCCATGTATAGGATTTATAGACTACTGTGTTACTCAGCCCAGCAGCAATAGGTACCTCTACAGGAGAAGCTACCAGGTGACATCCAGTCATCAAACTCAAGTTACATCACTCAGAGTAGATGATAACATCTGTCCCACACAGAAATGTCACTGCTGGCTTCAGTAAATTAACAAGATCATATATTTATAGTTTGGGGATGACTTCTTCATTCATGTAAACAGGGATGTTTTGCTTCCAAATTAGTTTCAGGTATAATGTTACCTTAAAGCATGATCTGTTAGTCAAACTGTGAAAACCTAGAGGCATGAGTAGCTTAACAACATCTTCATCTGATAGAGATTAACTCAATTTTATGACCACATGGACAATGGGGGAAATACAGCCTTACTCATCACTGTATGATTGAAAAGATTGACTGAAATAGACATTTAGAAGCCTTGTTATGGAATATATTTATCTTGACAACCATAGCAGAAGAGCAGTTGTCGTGCACTGAAAGAAGTTGCTACAAGTCATTTCAGCCATTGGTTCATGTCCAGTATCACTTCCAAGATGGGACTTCTTGACTATTTTAGCATGAATGCTTGAGAAACTTGGATGCTTTGGGAATGAGGTTAGGTGGTGATTTATATAGGAATGGTCAATAAACACCGTCTACCCATCAAGAGCATGTGAAGCTTGTGCAATGATCTTCTTCAAAGTTCTTACCCAGGATAACCCATGTAATTTGTCCACCCCATTTAAATGTTGTAAGAACAGCTGCATGTCCTTATATATTCTGGCATCAGAGTAATGGGAGCTGTAAATGCCTCAGCAAGACAGATAAAATAGCAGGGGACGGAGATCATCCCTGGCACCTCTCCTGGGTACCTCCTCTCTATGCACGAATCATTCTTTATCCAGGTAGATTTTATTTATGTCCTTTCTCATGACCACATACGTGGCAGGATTGGCAGGCCATGGTAATGCACTGGTTATTTTGCCGTATTTTTTGCATAAAAGAAAATACAATTAGAGGTGTCCATACAGTGATCAGGATACTTGCAGGCTGGAAAATAAATCTTTCTCAGATTTATTTTCATTCAGTCTTAGAATGGAGCAATATGTGAGGCAGAGCAGCTTAATTTCTTTCAGAATCACTGCCTGTTTTACAGTTATCTTTTTATGTGCTCCTTTTTTGCAATTTTTTAATTGAGCACAAGAAATCCCTGAATAAAAATAAGTCTGTGGAATGATGTTTGTATGTACCTGTTAGTTAAAACAGTACAATTAAGATGTTGTACATGACAGTTCCAGACAGTTCTGGAATAACCAGTACAAAGAAACATTTTTTAAAAAATAAGATATGAAGGTCAGAAGAGGATACATAAATGCTTCATCACATTTCCCAGATTTTTTTCTGTACTCATAAATCCTTTAGTTTGTAAGTAGAGGTTTAACTGAGCATATAGAGATAAAATGGCAGTTTGCCAATAGTAGGCAAGGAAAGAAGACATCCTACATGGCAGCACACTGGTTTCCAAACTGTAGGTGGTAGAAACCACTTTGGAAACCTATTTCATTAAGGAAAGAATGATGTTCCTGTCCAACACAATTACAGTACTCTCAAGCATGGCTGAATTGGATGTACCTTGTAGCAATGCTTCAGAAAAACACGTTGATCAAGAACAGAATGATTTGGTGATTAATCCCATTGACATTACTGTGCCCTAAAGGGCACTGACAAATGCAATGTAGTTTCAATTAGGGAATTAATACAAATATATTCTGGTAAATTGAATTGTTGGCATGCAAACAAACTGGTTTTATTTATTTTTTTTTTTTAAACTGGGAATTTAAATGAGAGAAAAGATATGTTATCAGTATTTAAGCTATTTTCCTTTTTTTTATTCCCAGGAAACAAAACTAAGATAACTAACCTGGATAATCATGTAAAATATGTACTTTTTAAAGCCACAATTTGACATCATTCTCCGTGAAATCTGTTTTCATTCTGGGGCTCTCCCTCTCCCATGTTTACCCTCTCCTTCAATAACAGGAAACAATGCTACTCCTCAAAGCAGTGAGATGTGACTGTCTGAGCACAGCTCCACAGACACTTCTTCTAATGGCTCCTCTACTCTGCACAGCTCCTGCCCCTCCCTCAGTTATTCCTCACACCCTTCCACTGCCACTACAGTTAGACCAGTGTGGTGGTTGATGAGGACTTATTTTTCAGGTGGATCATTTCTCCTCTCTAGATCACTGCACACCTCCCTGATGAGGGGTATATTTTGCCACTAGTACGTTTTAACCAAAAAATCCCAAAGGAATAATGGGTTTTCTTTCTGTTGAGAGAGGTGGGAATAAAATGGAAAAGTGAACAAGGAAGACTCAGGTCTTCAGGTGACTCCTAAACCTGGTCTTTGGGCTTTGTTGGGTAAGCTTTTCAGGGACTGGATGTATTTATTTCAGCATTTCCAAGTGATTATGTTTGGAGAGATGTAACACTAACACAGGATACACGACAGGGAAAATAGACTGGTGGGTTAGAGGGGAAGTTGGATGGGTGGATTTTTATCAGGCTGTGAAAAAGGTAAACCCCAAACTTCTTTCAGCACTCCTATTCCCCTTAATGCAGCCCAATCCTGCCTGCCTTAGTTACCAGTATTACTATTTTATTGCTGTTCAAATATATTTGATTCAAAAACATCTCCTCTTTATCCATTAGGAGCACATCAGTCAAGGAAGCAAGCAATGCCATAGACTAAAAATCACCACCTGTGTCTTATCTGAGGCCTGATGATGTTTTAAATATTTGCGTGTTTTCTAAAGATATCACCCAGTTAAACTGTGATAAACTACTCATCTTTCAAATAGAATTTCTGGCCACATAGTTATGTCTTGCCATCCCTGTTCTTCTTGGCTGAGAAAAAAAAATCTACTTTGTTATACCAGTGGAAATCTGGAGCCATCCCAATCTCTATTGTTGTAAAAGGGACCAGAGTCTGTCTCATAAAATACTTTGTATAGCACTTTAACTTCTGCACTAAGAAGTATCTAAAGTGGGACTTGGAATGCTCCTTTCATTAAAAATGAAACATATTTATCAAGAAATTACATCAACTTTAGAAAATATTCTGAAGGTAGTGCAAAGACAACAAATACCATTTCTTAGCTTAGAACAGAGCTGTGGATAGCCAAAACTGCCTGACTTTAGGCATACTCTGTGACCTAAGTTAACCTCTGAGATTAAAGTATTGCCTGAATTAACAGTTTTAATGAAAGGACACTAATAAACTTTGTGCACTAAAAAATGGAGTATGTTCTACCTCTGTACTAAATTTGAGAAAGTTGCAGTGCCCTGGCATCATGAAGACATACTCAGACATCAAATTCTAAGTGTCTGAACAGTGACAGAAAAATGGAATGACAGAAGGAGAGAGGCCCAAGTAACCTTAGTGCACAAAAGTATCTGTTTGCTAATCACCTGTTTGCTTTAGATCAAAAGTTTATTATTGCAGTCAGTAAAGATATGAGTTGAATTGCACACACATTTTCTGGCAGCGTTGGTCAAAGTTTGTATTAACACGTTTTGAAGGATAAAAACTTCACAATGAAAATCCACTTTGTGGCAGACTATTAAGACTACCAGCAACAGAACTACAGAGCATCCCAGGAAATGGATTTAACACAAAAAAGAGTTTTCTGCAGGTAGAATTTGCTTTCTGGCACTGCTTTGAGGATTACCCAAGATCCTGTCTGTGCCGTGGATTTTCATCTGCCGGTGGTGTTTGCATTAAGTTGTGTAACTGCTTCTTAATGCCTGTTACGTAAGGATGCATAGATTGCAGCTCATGAGGTGTCCTGCACAAATCACAGCTGATAGTGTGAGCGTGGTTTCAAAGGTTACTCTCGGCTGAATAAATTTTACATTAATTAAGTCCTCCCTGCGTAAGTTAAGTGCTTGGTTAATACAGAAGTGTGGAGTATAAGCTCAAGTAGGGCTCAGAAAGTGCCTGTGGTTGTCCTGTAATAGAGTATATAAGTTTTGTGATATTTGTACCATACACCACTGTGATGCAGCTTTCCTGGTCGGGAGGAGATGATCTGCCATTGGCTTTTGCCCTGGTATGGTTTTACCCCAAGGATCTCAGGCTATACGAGCTGAAATACAAAAACCATGTGGATAGAGAAGAGATCAGAAGACATAGTCAACATTCAAAAGAGGGGTATTTAATTTATTTTTTACTAAGTTTACTGTTTTAGCCCTCTTTCTTGTATTTAATTTTAATTAGGCTAAGTCAGGATCTGTACTGAGGAAAAAGAGTCTAAAGATATCTTGGACACTGCACTAAATACAGAATGTAGCATAAAATGGAAGAAATTGAAGGGAATGGAGATGAGAAAAGGAATCTCAATTTAGCAAAAATGGAAGTTTAAATCATAAGGATTGTAGACACAGTTGGAATTTAAAATGTTTACCTATAACATTACCTCCTTTCCTTCTCTATCCTTAATTTAACACCTTTCTAAATGATTCATTTGAATTTCCATAGCAAACACAAGTTACATTTAAGGCATTTCTTCACTGGAGGGCTCCACCAGGATGTAGTTTCTAGTGTGGTCCTCTGAAAATGCATACCTTACTTTGTATGGAGCCTCTTAAAATTCTGAATATTAACTGGCCACAGGGATATCATATATATCTATGGTCAGGAAACATCTTACACAGAGTCCCCAGAGGAACAGAAAAAGCAGAGAAGCAAAGACAGGGTGGATCATGCTACTGACCACAAAGTTGCAAAATGATACACAGACTCTTTAATTGTGCACTGTTCTGCTTCCAAATATTCTAAGTACAGACATGGATGACTTTTTCTCCACATCTGCCTTTTTATGAGATTCAAAAATGCCCAGATTAGAAAATAAATAATATTTCAAAATATTTTGACTCTTATTTTGAGGGCTGATCAGAAGCAGATAAGATATCTATGCCAGTCCTTGAAGTATTAGTTAAAATATAGTAACCAAGTTATTTTTAGTAGCAGGTATTTCGTGGGTAAACAAGGTATGAAATTTTGCTCCATGTTTCATCATGCTGGGTAGGATTACTGATGGCCCATATATACTAAAGATCTACCAGAGGAGCTGAAACTGAATGGGGAATGGTCAAAAATGTCAGATGATGGCATGATGTAGGTGGGACTTGGGGCTGGTATTTGCAACATAATTCTCTTGGAATACTGTTCCAGAAATTCCTTGTTAAGTGCACAGGAGCCTTCTCCAGTTTCCGAACTGGCTGGTGCTTTCCGAGTATTTTTTATGCATTAACTTAATTAGAATATTCTAATCATGTGTCATGGAAGAAATACTAAACACTTAACTATCCACAAAAATATATCTGAGAAATGTCACAGGTGAAAATGCACAGAAAGTTCTTTTGTGAAAAAGTCTGGTGGGGAAACACAACTGAGCTTGATTGGGGAAGCTCATTTTGATCTCAGGGACACTGCAGTAGCTCAGGATGAGAAGAAAACTTTTTGCAAGGAAGAGGCAGAGACAGATGGATTCTTAGTATATTCTGACCACTGAAACAGATTTCTGAATGCACATTCAAAGTGCACTGGTCTGCTCATTACTTTTTGTGTTTCATAATAGAAATATAACATTTATCATTTATTTTTATTATTACTATTATCATCATTATCACCTTTACAAACTGAAAGAGGGGAAACTTTGGCTAAATATTAGGAAAAAGTTCCTCACCATGAGGGTGGTGAGATACTGGAACAGGATGCTAAGGGAAGTTGTGGATGCCCCAATCCTGGAAGTGTTCAAGGCCAGGTTGGATAAGGCCTTGAGCAATTTGGTCTACTGGCACGTGTCCCTGCCCATGGCAGGGGTGCTTGGGACTAGATAACCTTTAAGGTTCCTTCCTAACCCTTAAGATTCTATGATAAAATTACATCAGTATAGTCAATCCATAATGTTAATTTAAAATTTCAGTCACAAAATGCAGAGGTGGTTATCTGCAGTTTGCTAATGTTTTTCCTCAGAAGAAATAAGACATTGTGGCTTCAGGAGGCTCCTCTTGTCTTTCAACCTGAGTTCCATTGCCTGTTAACACCAATTGTAGTTTACCTGAACTACTGTGATGCTTTCAGTAAATTATGCTGATAAACAGGTGCTCAAATTTGCTCAATTTTTTTTTTCTGCTGGATGAAATGATTTTTCTTTGTAACTTTGTGTTTCTGAAAGACAGGGCTTTTAAAGCCAAAATCTGATATAATCTTCGCTTCTACCTCAGGTTAAGTTGATGACAAAGGCGCCAGTCGCTTCTCTCCCTCCAAAGACCTGGCTCAAAACATCTCTGTCCTACAGCCTGGGGTACTTTGCTTTAGGAAATATTTAGTCTCTATTTGTAGGTAAAGGTAAAATAAACAAGAACCCTCCAGAAACCACTCTTGCTTTATTCATCCTGTGAAAATAATGAAAGGGGAAAGTGTAGTAAGAATAAAGTAGGCATGTATGACCCTTCATTATCCTAAATCTGAAAGAGCTGTGGGGTGACTTAGCTCACAAACAGCTTTATGCATCCAACCTGTCATGCTGTGACCCATGTAATTTTCCTGAAGCAATGGCTGGTCATGTGTGAAATCCAAAGTTAGTAATATGTTCTGTTGCTCTGTAAAGGAGAAAGACAGGACCTGCAAAAACATGATCTCCTAGAAAGAGGTGATACCCTTTTCAAGGCCTCTGCCTCTTCAGGTGAATATCCTGCAATGATTAGGCAATTTAAGAGTTTAGGGTATACAAATAAAAAGATTTCTGTTCTCATAAGGTGCTTAGGAAAGTATTAGGTTATGCTTCAAACAGTGAAAAAAACACCCTGTGTAAGATTTTATCATGATATGAGTTGAATATCTGTAATTTAGTAACTGAAAAAGTATGCTTTTGCTGGGTCAATTGGTATCATTTTGGTCAAATGATCACCACAGTTATTGAAATCTAGCACTGCAATACAAGTTCAGTGGTTGGCTGGGTCTTAGGATTTAAGGACATTTTTCTGCAGTTCCCAGATGCAAGAGACTCATAAGTGGGAGTGGGAAAAATGCCTTTGTTTGGGAAACACACTGTGGGAAAATTGCTCAACATGATTTGAGTGTCAGAATTGGAATGTAACAACTGGTGTAGCCAGATTAGTGCAGAGAGAAAGCCAAAAGCAAAAAACTGCTTTTTGTCAGGGTTCTCAGTTAATTTTGTCATGCTGAGACAACATTTATAGTTTACTTTTTGTGGATTGTATTAATAGATAAAATTTCAGTTACATAAAATGAATTCTATATACTTATGGTAAACTGAAGCCTGAAGACCTACTTTTTAGTGAGACTGACTCACAAATAGGAAATATATCTAGACATCTATGGGGAATTTTAATTCCTTTGTGCTTTTTTGCAAAGCCCAAAATCAACAAATCCATTTTGTTTGCTTGGATAAACTGGGGAGCAGGGAGTGTTGCCCTTTGGAGGTGTCTCTCTGTTCATCTGTAAGAGATAATCATATAAGGGATTGGAAAATATTGGGAGTGTAAATCCTTCATTGGAATATATGGCAGACTGCATCAGGACCGTTGCATCAGAGCAGAACTGATGCCCAGGCACTTTCATAACTCTCCCAAGTTGTTTCAGGGGATGCCTCCAAAATTCTGTGAAAATTTCCCAACCATCAGGTCTTGTGTCTTTCACAGCAAAGGCATTAAGACTCTTCCAGTGTCCCACCCAGCAGTGCCTTGATTATGGCCCCAAATAGCTGAAAATGAGGGGTGGGATATCATGTGATTCAACACCTGGGTCACACAATTCTTGCCAAGCCTCTTGTGCACTGTTGTTGAAAGAGCTGTCTGTGATCCCAACCTCCCATATCTACAGTACTTTACAAGATGTGACAAGTCATTCTAAAGCCAACAGCTGCACAATAGAGTGAACCTGAGGAGTGAAAAGTGCCTCCTTTTGCCATCCTTACTGATGAAACGCTTGCTTAGAACCTCATAATAATTAGGGGTTGTGTTATTCTAGAACAATTCACAGTTCTACGACTCAAGGATGAGTCACAGCAAATTTGATAAGATCACGATTTTGTGATTTTTTTCTATGAGATGCCATTTTTTTCAAAATGGCCCCTAATGCCCTTAGTTCTTAGATTTCTCTGTTTTCTATTATATTCCTTGGTTTCTTTTTTGGAATGGCAGAAAACAGTTCTGGATTCCTGGAGAGGGAACTAGATGAGAAGAAAGTCTTTACTTTTTGCAAAGAAGTGGACAAGTAAAAATGTATTGGGCTTGACAGTAAAGTTATTAGTGAAACTTGAAATACCTGCAAACGCAATGTATCCTATAAACACCAGAGTCCCCCACACATACCAATTCTTAATGATTTACAAATGGATAATAATTTGGAATATCCAACAGTATTTAGGGCGTACATGCAGTGAATTAATTGCTTCATCTGTTGTTTTTTCCACATAAAATAGAATTGGATAGAATGTCAACTTTGCAAATATCCTCAAGAAACAAAACTGGAAAAGTGTAACCAGCCTTATAACACATCCCCCTTGCTCACAGCAGGCAGGGGGAAGCCTGCATTGTTATGGCAGATAATTGCTCAAGGCAGGAGTATGGGAGAACCTTGTTCCAAATTCTGCAATTCTGCATTGCTAAATTTAAAATGCTGGAAAATACCTTTGGATAGTTAGGATTTTCTGATTTGTACAAAAACACAAGTGTGCATGTAATTTTTTGATAGAAAATTGGTGCTAAGTTTGGAAGTGTAAAAGTTAGTTATATTGGTTTTAACCCAGTTAGTTATACTGGATCTGTTAGAACAAAAGCCTTTTTTGTTCTAATGTGAGTAACAAGTTCAAGAGAAAAGCTAGGAGCAGCTTGGGCTAAAATGCCCTTATCTTTTAAAAAATTACAGAAACACAATATAATACATAGGAGAGAGTCACTGTACTCTTAATGAATTTTGTATCTGTTCTCAAGATAAGGGGGGTGAAATAGAAAAGAAAAAATCATTTGTCTTGAAAGGAGATAAAAAGTATACCCAAACCATTTTTACATACAATCTTATCAGCCCATTTCGTGGCCACTTGCCACTCTCAGATGCTCTTAATACGTTGTAAACCAAAGGCAATACTGCTGAGACTGAGTTTCTGCCACTGCCAAACTGCATATTCATTATTGTTCATAGTCATGTGAGGTCAAGTTCGGTCACTGCAAACAAAGAACCTTTGTCTCGATCTTTACTCCCTCCTCACACAGTTTTTGGTTTCCTAACTTTTGTAACGCTCCCCAAGTTGAAAGTTTCTTTTTAAAGAGGATGCTGTGTACTCTTTTGTAAACATGTCTCCATTACTAAAAGTGACATCATGGGAATCGCTAGAAATGAGCTCAGAGAACAGACCCAGGGTAGAGCCGATGTAAAAAGAAGCCCCCTTGTCCCTGCTCCCTCCTCCTCTGCACAGAATTGTCCAGCAAACAGGTACTTTGTTGAACTCCACTGGAAGCTTCGTGAGGAATTTAAACATAGGAAGGACTAATCATTATTTTAGAAAAAAAGAGTCCTGCCAGCTCTTTCTCCTCTGCAGGCTGCTATGCACGAATGTGGTCAGCAGCTTATTCACACAAAGCCAGGGTTCTGCTCATTTGCCATCATATGCAAATCACCTCCCCGGACTCATTGGCACGGCAAACACTTCAGTTTAAGGACTTTAAAAAGATGGATTGCAAAACTCAGGCATGCTCCTGCTCCTACTGAGATCAGTGGCAAGCCTCCCATTGGCTTCAATGGAAGCAGGATAGAATCTCCCTTTTCTGGAAGGGAAACTCAGCGGTATTTGGGCTTTTTGGAGCACATGCCGCTCTGAAAGTCTGTTCCTTCAGGGCATTCCAAAATTTTTCCCATTTGCTTGATTCCATGGCAACACAACATCACCATCAAACTTTCAATACTGAAATGAGATTTTACTACTAAGCCTGAGGATTTATACAAGTGTAAAAAGATCTTGCTAAGCTGCAATTCCCATTAGACTAATTCAGGATCCTTTACAAATGAGTGATGAAATTACCTCTGGATTTATTTTACAATAAGCCAAGAATGTTTTAAGGCTAGAAAAATGGGGAAACTGCTCTACACTCATACAAGGAAGATTCTTTAATTATTACACAGAACCACTATGTTTAAGTAAAACACTGTATCTATTTACTATCCCTTTCAAAACAATACCTAACAGTATTATAACAGTTATAAAGTTACAGTTATGAAACAATAGCCTAAGCAGTTTTCTTATAAATGATACTAAAATCAGACCCTAAAGACTGCACAAAATTATGATAAAGCCACTGAGGCTTTTCTTCTAATTTTTGTGTTACTTATATCACAGAAATAACTCTTTTGCAACCAGAAAAAAATATACCAGTATAAAAGTGTACAATGAAAAAACACGTCCAAAACTCCATGTTAGGTTTTAAATGTACCATAGTTCATCTTTTATAGAGGGAAGCAAAGCAGACAAGCTGGCTTTACACTCAGGGGCTGAGAGTTTGCTCTGAGTTACACCATAGCACACTGAAAACAAGTGCCCTCTTTGATCTCCTATTTTTATAAATGGAAGGAGGAAAAAAAAATCAATGTGATTCCACACCTAGAGAAGGTTAAATTGTGTGTAACAGTATTGAGGGTCTTTTATACAGTACCTCCTAAGAAGTTCCCAAATAACAACACAAATGCAGTGAAACAATTAAATTACTTGACATTAGTAAGAATTTTAACGCCCTTATGTTTCCTGCATTTTCTTAGACTCGATATATAAGCACTCATTGCCATTTCTGTCATATTCAGTTTTCATGTAATCCAGCTCTTGAATCATCTCCTCCAATGTGATTTCTAAGATGATTCAAGCTCTGACTCCCCTCATTGCACATAGACTCATGCTGGAAGCAATGATCAGGATGTGGGCTGCAGCATTTTATTGGGACTTTGCTTCTGTGATCAACTCCTTGTCCAAAGGGAGTTACAAAAACACGGGATGTAACACTGGATTTCACTTTTCTGATGCTTCCAACACCCCTGGGTCAAACACCACGCAGCCCGGAGTGTGGGATGTGGCCCTGCTGCTGGTCACCAGATCAAAGAAGGCGTTTCCTTCTCTGGCCTCCGCTAAGGCAATGAGATGCTCACCGAGCAAGCAAAGCCGAGGGGAGGGTGTAGGGACAGGGAGCACAGATGTGACAATAGCACCGTGACTGTCGGTGAAACATTTACGGCCTCTTGGCTCGGCTCTGATTACCGAAGCAGCTACAAATCTGCTCTTCGCTGCAGCAGAGGTTGTATTTATCAGAATTTGCCCCCTCTTTCCCAACTGACCTTCAACAAATCACTCCAAGAAAAAGTTGAGGTCGAGTCAAAAGCTCCGTTATAAAGCTGGACAGCTAAGGGCTTGTATTTTAGAAGTAGCCAGATATTCTGGGTATGTCCCTTTGCAAGACCAAAACTAGAAAGTGTGTGTTTGGCACTACTTCACCAGCTTCTCCTTCACCAGAACTGACAAATTTGAAATTCTTGCCCCATATTATGAGAAAACAGGATGAAAACTTTAGTATGTGAATGTGGTCTAAGAAATACAATTACAGATTGTCCTTTCTTTATACAAAAGGTTATGTTTTAGAAAACTATTTGATATACACAAATACTGGACTGCTTAATGCACAGAAATACAAACTTTATATGAGTTGTACATTTCACTAGCTAATATCTTATTGTATTTTTTAATTTGAAAATTAGGTGTCTTTTATTCCAACATCCATGTTGCAACGAAATATTTTTTTTCCTTGCTAAAGGAGGGAAATTCATACTCAAAATCCCTTCTGACCCACAAACTGCAAAATGCTCTTTGTAAACTATGAGCTCTAATACTCCAGTGGTATTCCCTGGAGGCACTCAGTTGTGGGAACTAGGGCAGTTCCCCTATGCATGCAGCAGTTATGTTTCTGTCTATCACATCTTATGCATTTTCTTTTATGTGTCAAAGGCAGTTGTAATTCTTTACAGTTCTCATTCGTAATAATTTCAAAACAACGTCTAGAAGGAAAGCCTTAAGGGGAAAACTAACACCTTGTGCGTCTTAGATCTCTAAGCAGAGTATTTGCTTAGAGTAAAGCAGAGTATAAACGGTATCTTTTCTTTTGTCCCTTTATTCCTGTATTGCACTGCTGTGATTTGGACTTTCAAAAAAGAAACGTAGGCGCGAGCCTTCCTGATGGGCTGTAACTCAAGCCACAGAGAAACTGTCTTTAAATAGCCCAAGAATGCCAAAGGCAAAAAATATTCTCGCCCTTGTTTGGTTATGTGCAGCAATCTCAATCAACATTTACTTTTGCGTTCAGTAAAAGGCAAACTGGCACTGCTGCAAGGCCGGGCAGGCAGATCGATACCTGTCCCGAAATTTCCGCAATTGTTCTCTGCGGCAACTCTGAGTCGCTGCAAACCCATTAACACACGATTTCAAATCACTTTTTCAGCGATTTGGTGTTTCGCAGCTGAGATTTGAGAGCTGAAGAGCCGTGAGTCGCTGCTCTCTCTGGGCTGGGGAAAGGGGCGCTGGAAGGGGTTGTTGAACCACGCGGCGGCCGCAGCAGGGCCGGGGCGGCCGGAGCGGCTCCGGGCAGGGCCGGGCACGGGCCCCGCGGCGGTGCGAGGGCTGCGAGGGCGGGAGGGCAGCGCC
>VXBN01006742.1:416086-545290 GCA_013397395.1 Sinosuthora webbiana
GGGTTGGCTCACAGGTAGGTATGCGGCGGCTGCTGCTGCTGCTCAAACGGACTTTTAATTGCGTGTTTTTTTAAAGTTCATCTTTTGTATATACTTGGTGCAGCCAAGGTCACCTTGAGCGCGAGGGGGGACGCATTTCGGTTCCAGCGTTTGAGATTTCTAGGCTTTTTTTTTTTTTTGTATTTATTGGGAGCGTTAGATAGTAATTTGCCTGAGGACTGATTTAAATAAAAGGCGGATTGAATGTAGGAGCCAGCAAAGATAAAGGGATGACTTAGGTACTTAGGCTGTGCAAGGATATGCATGGTCTGCATGGTTATACTGGCTCGGGCTGCAGTTTGTAGTGGGTGGGAGCTCTCTGCGTGCAGGTATTACGGGATGGGTTTGTGGCAGCTTGGGGAAGGCACTAAAAAAGGTAAAAACGTTGGACTAAAGTTTTAGGTCTTGCTGTTGCAGATGTTAGCTTAGCATGCTGGGTGGGAACAGGCTCATTCCTGATGGCCCACAGCCTGGCCATGATAGAAGTTTCCTTGCAGTGACAGATGGAAGAGGAGAATTGCCTCTTTACAGTTTCTCTTGGTGAAAATGCTGAGATTCCTATTTCAGTGGCTTTCAATAACAAAGCAATTTAATTTGTAGTCTTTTGCAAATACATTGTACAGCACTAAATTGTTTTAGTATGTTTGCCCTTCCTTTTGTCTTTGGCCAAGGGAGAATTATTTACTCTGCTCATCATATGAGCTACAAAACTTCCATTTCGAAGTAATAATTCAAGTTTGGATTTCTTTGCTGCTGTTTTATCCCACAAGACCGGAATGTCACTTGTCAGCAGTGTGTTGACATTTAGAGGTGTGCTTTTTTTGTAGAGCACTCCTTCTTCCCAAGGAATTTGCAAACTGGTTGGACTACAGCTAGACCAGACACATAAAATATACTGTGAGATAGGATTAAGTGGGAACATTAATGACAGTTTTTGTGGCTCATAGGTGTCCTTGAGAAGCAAATTATGAAAGAGCAGAGTAACAGAGTGCAAGAGAATAGTAAACTTACGGTAGTGCCAGACGTGTATCTTTACGGCTGCAGGGTTTAAACCATGCAGTAAAGAAGAGTGGAAAATTACAAAGGGACTGTAGTGACCTGTTACGGTAAGAAGAGCAGGGAGAGAGAAAAGCATGCACGAAGCTGGTTGGTGTGCTGTGTTTATGGAAGTCTGATGTGCTGGGGGCTTTTAGCGTATTAAAATCGTGCTGGTTTTTAGCTGCCAGGAAGTGTCTTTGGAACTGAACTTTTACTGAAGGGTGAAAAAGTACCAGTTTGCTAATTTATTGTTAGATGCCCGTTACTGAAATTAGGTGTGTGTTTCTGTGCATGCATATAAGTATTGCATGCATGTAAATAAATGAATATATAGATAAAAGGAATATATATATGCACATGTTATTATTTTTGCAGTTTGTGATCTTCAGTTCAATTCCTGTGTCATGGATGAAACTGCTTTGTCCCTTGGAACAATAGATGTTTCCTATTTGTCCACCTCAGCAGATTGCAGCATCAGTAGGTGTAAGCATTCCAGTGAAGAGTGGGTAAGTAAAAATGGGGAATATTACTGGCTGTATTTTTCTTATTATTTCTTCAAGTTGAAGGTGGACTTTTTACTGTTATGAAGAATGAAGATAAGGAATTATATCTCACATGCATGTTTGGTTTTGATTTATTTTGCAATGTAAGGAGGAAGCAGCAGTTCAATTCTGTCCTGAAAAATAATGTTGCTAGAAAAGAAAAATCCTGTCAAATTCTATTGATAGTCTTACAGTCTTTTGGAGTGATGTTGTTGATCATTTTATATAGCAGTAAATGTACAGAATCCCATTCTGGAGTAGCCAAACAGAAAGTCAAATAGGAAGCTTGTTGCTCTGCTGGGTGATGTAATTTGAAGTGTGCAGGTGAAAAGGAGCTTGATGCTGAAGTTGCACAGTCATATGGGCATTGGAGCTGGAGCTTTCCATGCAGTCCAGGAGGCAGAAAAAAATTGGTGGATATAAATAAGGAGCCTATTAAAAGTCTGTGTCCTCCATTGAGTGAGTCTTGGGATTTGGAGGGGCCAAAGGAGGCAGTGAGCAGAGTGGTCTGGGTGGAGCCAAAAGAGCCACATGGGGACTGGAGTGGTGGTTTAGCAGCATAGGTCAGGAGGAATTAGGCATGGATCTGGAGAGGAGGGGTTTGAACTTGATACAGAAGAAGAATTGGAAACATGGTCAGAGTTGAGGGAAAGGGCAGATGTCTTGGCAGCTGGGATTTCTATCTAGCTAGATCAAAGTTCCATGGAACAGCAAGCTGCAGTAACCATGAGGTCTACAGGAAAGTGGAATAGGGGCAGGCAAGTCAGAGGAGATAGAAAGGAGGTTTTGTAAGACAATGCTGGAGTGGTACATCAGGGGTTGGAGGCAAGCACAAGGAAGAAGGCATTATTACAAAGTTGGTTTGTTTTGGAGTTAGTGTTAAAGAAGGTGATAAAAGAGGGATTATGGCAGGCTTAGCATCTTGATACTTGCTTATTTCAGATGGAAGAGTTAACCTTGGGATATTTGCTAGTTCACGCTGCTTGCCAAATGTGATACATGCACAATTCAGTTCTTAAGCACCTTCAGCATTGCTTTTGACTTTCTGGCAGTTTCTCACTGGGCTGAGTATGTGATAATCTGTATTTGTGTCTTCCAATCTTGGTTCTACCCTGCTTCTCTGCCACTTAAGAGTTCTATTTTAAACAAGATTTTGGGTTTGGTTTGTTTCTGTAACTTCTCCCTTAATACTGGAAGTAACTTTCAGTAAAATATATGGTTTAAAAATGATGACCCAGTTCTCATTCTCAGGTAAGCAATAATTCAGTAGACTTTAATGGAAACAATCAAGGTCTTTGAAAATACACTTAAATACAATTTTTGCACTATGTCCTAATATAGAGAATGAGTTCTGTGAATGCAGTCACTCTGGATTTTTTTGTTCTGTAATCTCCAGATAGACAGAAGGCACAGGGGTTCCTTTTTCACTCTGCATGAAACTGTGAAAGTGCCTACAGAGTCCATGGAGTTAATATTTTGGATACGTTGAGTCTTCTTGCAATTTTACAGGGTGATATTCAGTTGAACCTTAAAATACATTGCTCATATTGCAAGCACCCTTACATTATTGAGAGTGTAGCGTACTGTTAAATTCCTTCAGTTTTCTCAGCTGGCAGTTTCTTTGGTGTTTCTTAATTACAGTTATCATTCCTTTTAAAATTTTGTGTGTCAGCCCATGCAGCAGTGCTTAAGTACAATCCTGAGATTTTGCTGTATGTTTTTTTAAACTTTAGAAAAACGTTGGGAAAATTTGTGCTCTACGTAACTGAGGGGTAATTTTTTTGTGTGTGTGTGTCTGGCAAGTCCTCTTCCTCAAAGCTTTCCCATCCAGAGCAGAACACATATTTGTGCCTATTTACACAGTGGTCTTTTGTTCTGCAGGGGGAGTGTAACTCTCGTCCCACTCTGTTCCGATCGGCCACTCTAAGATGGAAGGAGGCTCTGCTGAGCAGGAAAAGGCCGTTTGTGGGACGATGCTGCTATGTATGCACTCCCCAGAGCCGGGTAAGAAGATTATGGGATGGATTATGTTTGACAAAAATGCATAGTTGCAGCCTAATGAAGTTTCCTTACTTTCAGAATTAAGGTCACAATGTTTTTACACCATTAAGTGCTGTGGTTTTTTGCTGTTGTTTGTGGTTACATTTAATTTGTTGTGGAATTAAAGGATGGCACACACCTGTTTTGATGCTTAGTCTCCCACCTCTCATCAGTGCAGACTTACTCCATGCACAAAACTCTCCAGCTCCTCAGAATTATTACTAGGAAATGGGATAGCAAAGTTACCTGATGTGTTAGATTAATAATGGGAATTTCGAGCATATCAAAGTGTGGAAGTTTGCTTTTAGCGCACTTTAATTCTCTAGCCGCAGGACAAATAAGCAATATGCTTCCTTTGCAACTTGCTCAGTCCTGTACTTGAGAAAACAAGTTAATTTTCTACACCTGGCTGATGCCTTACCTCTGCCCAGCCTGGAAACAAGGACTGCCAGTTGTGATAGTGAGGATATTTGTCTGCTGGGAACAGTGTCAAGATGGTGGCTCTAGAAGAGGTTGTGCAAGCTGATTTAAAATGTGAACTTTATTGAACTGCATTGGGCAGGCTTTCTGTAAGCTCAAGATGCAAAATGGCACAATACAGTTTGCAACCAGTTCATCATGTAATTTGGCTATGTGTACACCCCGGGCTTTAGATTGCACTCAGTTACACCTTCATTGCCTGGGCTAGAGGGAAAATTTCCTTCTCTTTTTGACCAAAGAGAAGTTGCTATTCCACTTTGTTCCTCTGCCACAAAAGAAAGTTGCAGCAATGACCTACAAATGTGGTATAGAAATCCAGATGTACTGTGAAGGCTGTGTATGATCTGGGCAACAAGACAAACAATTAGATAAACTGAGACTATTTCAAACAGACAAATCAAGCGTTTTCACTTCTGAAAAGGTGTGTGTGAATCCTCAGCTTAGGGCTTTATACATTTAGTAATTAGCCTGTTAGTAATTAGGCTGTTCCTCTCAAACTGGGAATTATGCTTCGAAATAAAAATCTTGTTCTGTATTTTGTCCATTTAATAAGAGACTAATTAACTATCCTGAGATCCCACTTAAGAAAGGGGCATGACCTATTAAGCTCTTTGTTGCCTTCTGTAAAGAAAAAAATACCATCCTTGCATAGACAGTAACAAAGATAATCCTCTCATTAGATTCCAAATAGTTTTTTTGGAGCTGCCTTTTTCATTATTTTTCTTAAGGGAAAGGAATGAATGTGGCAAATTTCCTGTGTGCTGACCGAATTAACAACTTGCCAATGCTGAGAGTGGGAAGTCTTGCTTCTCCCTCTTGTTTTGCTTCCTGCTCTCCTGAGGGCTGATCAAGTTCACTAACCAAGCAGAAAACTACCTGCTTTATTAGTTTAGGTTTTTTGTCTTGTCTGCATGAAGTTGGGACATTAAAGGGTGTATTGAATGCTAGAGGTGCTGTAAGTTTGCAAATAATTTTGCTTCTCTTTGGCAGAACATGTCATCAGCTTATAAGATCCACTAAAAATCACCAGTGTGTAGTCAAATAAATTAGTGTAACATTGAAGTTTCCTCTTAAGACCTTAGAGCAACAATTGGTTGATTGTACAGCACAGTTGCGCTTTAGCAGGGAGCAGAAGACTCTCTGCTCTCACTGTAGCACATAATTTCTACCTGATTTGCAAATTACATAGGACAGTCATATATTTTAATTTTGTGGCAAATTAAACAAAATTAGGTGTGTCCTAAACAAAATACAAACAAATGACTCTTACCTGACTCCCATTGCAGAGTTGGTTGTGAGGCTGTTCTGCAACTCTGCTGTTCCTGGTGACCATCCTTCTCCTTTGCTGTCCTTTTTTTGTCTTCTTTGACATGTACAGTTCCAGTAGTTTTAGTTGTAGTTCACTGCTGGCAAGGTACCACTTTTATAACTATGTATCGTTTGGGCAGAAAGAAATCAGTCTTTTGGTCAAGGTATTCACTTGGACTATGGAAGAGTAGAATTTAGATCTCCTGCTAAGGAATATTTGTGGTGGAAGTGCTCCTGAACTCATCCCAGTTAATGCCTTGGCATGTGGAGTCTGTAACAAGGCTCTACAAGGCTGGACTGAGTTTGTTGTTCAGGCAGAGCAGGAATGTGGAGATTTGCCACCTAACCATGGATGGATATCCTGACCCTTGGGCTGTTGTTACATGGTGCTTGCTCTGCTGGCAAACTGGATGCTACAGACTGGGCGTCAAAATTCTCGTGGTTACACTAATGCCCAGTGTGGCTTCATAAAGTTCTGTCTCAAAGAGGAGTTCTCTATTATGACAAATCCTGGTTTATAGTACGTGAGAATCTGATGAAATGTTGTGGCTTGAAGAGTGTAACGAGTACAGCCACGCAGTAAAGCCTAGAGAATGCTTTGAAAGTATTGCACTTGGGAATAGTGATTTGAATTCCATTTTCATTTTCGAAGTTTGTGTACTGTGTAGGCAGGTTCAACACTTCTCTGGTTTTGGCTTTGCATAGAGTACAAATGAAAAACATTGCATTATTGTATATGTTATGATGAATGTAACAGACAAAGCAATTTTTATGTAATGAAACAGTCCTTCAATCTTTTTTTTTTTTTTTTCTTGGTTTTACAGGATAACTTCTACAATTCTAGTATTCCTTCTTTGGGTCTACGTAATGTCATCTACATCAATGAAACACATACAAGGTAATGTAGCAAGTGTTTCTATTGCTTTTAAAATTCAAACTGTTCTGATTTTATGACAGAGAAATCTCTATTATGGTCTGGACTGAGTTGATATATATTGTGGTCCTAAAATGCAGAAATTGTGTGCTGACTTCGGTAACGTGCTTGTTAAATCTGGCTGTGTGTATTTGGGAATCGAGTAAAGTCCTTTGGGGTTATAGACAAGGAGTGTAGGGGTCAAACCTGTAGCACAAAAAACCTGGAATTCTTTCACAAAAAAAATTATTTCTCCTTTTGTGCAAATGGCAGCATCTGTAGCATAATATTGAGGGGACTTATGCAGAATGACTGCATTTATTCCCTTATGCAGAATGACTTCAGGCTGCACTTGAATTCGCTGAGCAGGTCTGGCTCACAATTCAGATGTTGACTATTACCACTTATAGCAATTAAGCCTGAATATGTCTTATGAATCTGTCTCTTCTCTGCCTCAGCAGCAGGGTGCAGCTTCTGAAAAGTGCGGTATAAATGAAAAAAAAAGTCTAAAAAATGAAGATGTGACTTGGCGCTATTGGAATCATATCTTGTGTTCTGGGATGAGGATACTGGAATTGAACAAAAATATTCTGTTCTTTGGAAAGTTAATAATGCTTGCTAGGTTTTTTTTTACACTAATCATTAGCATAAGCATGTCCTGTAGTGTTTGTTGAAGAGTCAGAGCAAACAAAGAGAGGCCAGCAGCCTGAAAGAAATGAGCTAAAGTGTCTGAGTGAAAGAAAGGCAACATTGTGTGTGCTTGAGAGGGAGAAAGCTAATGTTAGAGGCTGTTCTTTATTAAATTTGAATTAATTGTGGGGTTTTTAAGAGTTGAGCTTGTCATTTGGAATACAGAAAAGTAACAGAAATACCGTTTAAATTTTTAAAATTAGTTTCGGAAGTCTAATGCCTGAATGGTTTTGAATGGTCAAAGTTACTTGAACTGGAAATAGAAGAAGAAAAAAATACAGGTTAATGGATGATTCTGAAATAAATGCAATCTAGCTCAGAATAGTGAGAAATATAGTGTCATTGTAGTGTGAAAACTGTGCCTTTATAGTGTGAAAATGGACAACTCTAATGAAGTTCTGAGGTCTCATGAGGCTACATAGTCACATTCCTGCCCCTAGAAAGCAAGAGGGGTTCTCTTTAACTGCCAGCCTGCTGTAACTGTATTGACAGCCTTTATCTGAGGTACCACTGCCAGTTTACAGTGTCTCTTGACTGGTCCATTCCCTGTAGTTTCTGTCTTTTCCCACTGCTACGTGATCAGAAAGCAGATTTTTCCAATTAAACTACATGTTGTCTAAGCTGTAAAATGAGTGTAGAAGCCTTTCATACCTTGACAAATAGGTGTGTGCTGTTCTGATATGTTCACAGTTACCAAAAAATATTGTCAGAAAGAAGCATCTTTGCTTTCTAGAAAAATCAGTAATGCTCTCAGACTCCAAAGAGAAGGGGGATAAAGGAAAAAAAACATTTAAAACAGAGTTACCAGTCTTCTTCTCTGACAGCACGAATAGCTGGTCTGAATATTTGTGTAATCCTGTGCTCCTCTGTGCCCATGGCTCGTGCATGTGCACCCATCTTAATTACAGTGCACTCAAGGGCTTTGGCCTTTTGCAGTGTAAAAGTTCTGTCTCATCTTTCCTCGCTGTTTTTAACCCAAGTATAGATGTACTGAAATGTGGCAGGGAGGTTTGACAGCCAAGATCAGTAACTTGAGTGATGACAACGGGTGAGACGTTGGCGGGGCTCCAGCATGGAAACCACCACGACCTTTGTCACCCACGGTTCGGTTTGGGATACTCACTGGAGCAGCAGCCAGGCAGTGCACCAGCAGGCCTCAGGACAGGGGTTTTTGCATAAAACTTACTGCTCTGGCCTTAGGAATTGCCAGAATTTAATTTTTCATCCAGGTGTTAATTCTGCCCCATCACATGAGCTCTGCTGTTTGGGGGTCCCAGGTGTTTGGTTTGTGTAAGTGGTGGCTTGTCCACTGCTGGCCTGGTAAATGAGGGAGGTGAGGAGAGGAATAGTGATGAATATGGGGGATGGATGGGGTGTAAGCCATTCCTTGTCACATGCATCTTCTGTGATGTTTGATATTCCAAATAACAATTTCTCGGGTGATTTCCGCTTGTACGATTGAGAGAGTAGAGGACAGGGTTAATTTAAAAAGAAGAGACTGTCTTTATAAGTTACCTTAAACACTTGAATTTGTAGTGAGATTTACTGATTATTTTGTGGTTATACTCTTGCTGAAACTTTGCTAGGAGAAGGTGTGGAGAAGACACATGGGACTGGGTGTTCGAAAACGCTGTAAAGGAACAAGAGCTAACTAAAAAAGTGGTTTTAGTTTTGATGGCTAATGCAAATATATTTTCAAAAGTGTTTGGGAGAGTTTACCCTGTGCTTAAGTGAGCAACTTTTCCCAAGAGAACTTGGTGTTCCTTGAAGTTGACAAACCTCTTAGCTGGGCATTTACTTTCCTCAGTGGAAAGGGGCACCAAATTGGAAATCAACACTTTCACTTCTTTTGGCCTCGCTGAACTGGAGAGTTCGTTCCAGGGGACAGACGAAATGTATATCCTGGTTTGTTCACTACATTCCTGTGATCCTGTGGATGTTTTAAGGCCAGTGTCACCCTGAATTGAGGGGATGCAGACCCCAGATGTTTTGTGCTATGCATTAGTTGTTTCATCCATAACAACTATCCATGGCAAGTTACTAGAAGATACAGAAGCTTTTAGGCAGCCATTCATAAAATTTTACTTACTTCTGCTTCTTAATTGTATTTTTAGTTGTTTTTAATGCTGTTTTTTTTGGCAGAAAAGTATTTTGAGGATCACACTGAAATACCCTTCATGTTTTTGTAGGTACAGAGGGTGGCTTGCGAGACGCTTTTGTTATGTCCTTTTTGTGCAAGAGAGGGATGTTCATAAGGGCATGTTTGCCAAGAATCTGACAGAAAATGTGCTGAATAGCAGCAGGTAAGATGACACAAAATTAACTGTTTTTTAAATTATTAGTACATTAAAATATGCCTTAATTTAGAAAGTGCAAGTTTTGAAAATCAGACTGTTTAAAATACTAGAAGATGCAGGATGTTTAGCACAGCCTTTCTGGCATGTAGCTTGCAATTTCTGTTGGAATAGTAAAAGAGGGAGTTTAAGGTTTGCAAGTCTCTAAATGAATGGTGTGTAGTGGGGGAACAGCAGACAGTACACAGAAAAATAAATTGCTACACGAGAGCTCTTCAAACTTCTGTTTATCTAATTCATGTAAATCATTACCACTGGAGTCATTCTGCAGTCATCAGAAATTGTCAGTGTTTCAGAAATAATAGGAAAGCAGCATTTTGGAGTACCCTGAGTGTACACCTGGAGAGTGCAGCAAAAAATTGAAAAAGGCTGTAGAATGGAGTACCCAGCCTTAACTTTGTGGAGCTTGTTTTCTGTTTCATATGCCTCATTTTAAATGGCATCTTGAGCCCCTGATCAGCTGTTCACGTATCAGTTTTCCTTGGACACAGAGAAATTCAACCACATGATTGCTCCTTGAGGCTGCTTTTGTCAGAGGGCACACACTGCCTACATTAACATTCCTAATTCTCCTGAATTTTTAAAGCTTGAGTCCCATCTGGAGATGATAGTGTTGCTTTTGAAAAGTAAAGCAGACTGCATTGTGCTACAGTCATGGTGTATTAAAGCCACTTACTGTCTCTTGGGTATGTTTTAAAGGGGGGAAATAGCCCTTATAAAATTTTGTTAGACTTGGTAAAACTGAGAATTCAAGGGCAACAATAATGTAGAAGTTCAAAATAGCAACTGCATAAATCTATCTAATGAGGTAAGTGAAATTGCTGTGACAGGAAAAAAAAAATTCACAAAAATGACATTGCACCTGTTCCCCCTGAATTTTCAACTGTATTAAGCATTTCAGAAAATTGGCAGTCACTTAATATTAGTACCTGTGAACTGTGTACATACTGTTTCATGTAGTCACCTTTGAGCCCATTTAATCACCACCTGCCTCTTAAATTAGGGCTTATAAAACTGAATTAAATCTAATGCATTTGGAGCACACAATAGTTCAGCATGGGTGCTTTTTATGTTTGCAAGTTACTCCTCACACAGCTCATTCCAAGCTCTTGTTTCTATGTCTTGGACTCCTCTGTTGTGGGGCTGTCTAATAAACTTTACTTTTTAATGTTAGAGTCCAGAAGGCCATTGTAGATGAAGCTTCTGAACCAAGTACTCCAGGTAGTTTTGTTCAGGCGGATCCTAAAGCTATCAACAAAGTGAAGAAAAAAGCCAGGAAAATTCTCCAGGAAATGGTAGCAAATGTGTCACCTGCTTTAATCAGGTAAGAGAAATGTCTCATTGATATTGTCAGTGAGTGGAAGGATGGACAAGTTCTTTCTGCATAATACCAACAGAGCTTGTAACACGTGATACAGAAATAATAGTTATTCTAAAAATACATTTTTCATTAAAATCCCCTTTTTAATGTTAGCTAATAAAATAGTAGTTATTGTTCATTTGCAGATGCAGCAGAAATCCTCTGCTTTTCCAAGGAATATCTTACAAGATTTAATACAAACTTTTCCTTTTGTCCTAAAACTAGTTTTGGTGCAAATGCTTAGACCAGCATTGGCATCATTTGTTGTTTCAGGCTCATATGGGCAAGAGCAGCTATCTGCAGCATCATAGACTTAAAGACAATTTTTCCATTAGCCTATTCAGTATTATAATTTGTAGGTATAAATATCTCAGGGAGATAAGCAAAACCTCGCTTAGCAACTGGATTTTACAGTAATTTTGTTTGAATATAAGTTATCAGCTTTGCCTTTAGTTATACAGAGGCAATATAAAACAGAGGCAGAAATAAATGAAGCTTTTTGAGTTGTGTTTGTTTTTCCTTAGGTTGACTGGCTGGGTGTTACTGAAGTTGTTTAACAGCTTCTTCTGGAATATCCAGATCCACAGAGGTCAAATAGAAATGGTCAAAGCAGCAACAGAGGTAAGAGGGTGGGAAAATCCAGTAAGTTAGATTTCTGAAGTAGTTTCTAATGATGTTTGCAGCACTTCTCTTTCTGTGAGAGTTCTACTTAGTCTGTATGAAATGCAATTGTAGGTACAACAGTTTTGTATCTGAAGTACAAAAAGAACACTGTGAAATAGTGTTCTTAATTAAATATATGCTCCTAGAGTTGTGTAACCTAAAATACTGTGTGAACTCTGCGTTTACCTTTGATTCAGGATCAAATTTTAACTATCAGGCTGATTTATTATCTCAGATAACCTACATCCAACATCATTGCTGGGTTTTTGAGTTGAGGCAGCCAGCAATAAATTAGTAGATCTAGTCAGGATTTTTCACTTTTACTTTCATGTGGATTAAAACCTTTTGTATTTCTTACTAGCAATCTGTTTCCAGTTTTTCAATATTTAGTGAAATTGGTCAAACAAACACCTAAATGCTACCATTTTCTAAACACCCAAATTAATTAACTCTTCTTGCAGGATTTACCTTAGAAATATTGATTAGATAAATTCAACAAATAAAAAAGTTCCTGTTCTTTTCTGGGGTTTTTTTGAATACTGTTTTTGGAAAACTCGCTATTCATAAATCCTTGCTAATATCTAATAGAAATACCAGTACTTTGGTGACAGTGAGGATTTTTCCACATCCCTTCAATTGTTTGATTAACGCTGGGAAATACTGAAACTGGGAGTATTAATCATTGTTTCTGTAATGGATACAATTGAAAACCACTGTCCATGAAAACTAAGACTACAGAGAAGTTGACTAAAATATTCTCTCAATTGTCCCAGCTGAAGAAAAACCAGGAGTAAACAAATTCAATTGTGGTAACTGGAAAATACCATCAGTTCAGATAAGATGATGCTAGCAATCTTAACAGTGGATTTAAGAAAAGGAGCAATATTCCATGTTTCTTGCCAACTGACTTGTTTCTTTTTCCTTCTCTCCCCACCATAGATGAATTTGCCTCTTATCTTTTTGCCTGTTCACAAATCCCACATTGACTACCTGCTTCTGACGTTCATTCTTTTCTGCCATAACATCAAAGCACCCTACATAGCTGCAGGGAACAATCTCAACATCCCCATCTTCAGGTAATAACTTCTCCTTATTTGAAAAAAGATTGAGGTGGTGGGATCTGACCTAGTCCACAAAATGTCCAAGTGTAAAATTACCTGAAAATTATTATTATTATTGGGCCAGAATTTCTTTTGTTCCTATGACATGTTCAGAGAGGGAGCATCACAACATCCTTCTGAGAAGCTCTGTTGCAACCTTAGTAGGGTAAGGAGAAAGGATATTGACACTTTTTTTGCAGTGTCAAAGTGGGAAGGTGACTTAAGGAAATACGATGTGGGTGAAAGAGTTGTGAATGGACACCTCTTCATGCAGTTTAGTGAGCTGGTTAATGAGCAGCAAGAGCACTGGGTGAATAATACTTTGTGGAAAGTATTCCACTTGAGTCTGTGTTTAAATTATATTTCTGGTGGCTGAAGAACCTGAGGTATTTTAGATAATATTTTGCCATTGAGACAGAATTTGGGCATATTTGATATCTAAAAAAACAGATATTCCTAGGTATTATAGGAAATTATGAGGAAGGAATACCTTGACTTTGAGGGTGTTTTACATCAGTAGGTGCTGGTCTGTAATAATCCCAGTGAAAAAGGCATTCATATAAATCATCAATTAAAATGCTAGTTCTTAGGGCCAGCAGAATAAAGAGAGTTTAGCATAGATGATCTAACATTACTTTTGGTACTGGGCACCCTGACTTCTGTAGCATTCAGCAGGCCTATGTCCCACACATAGCACCCTGTCTGCAGAAAGGGGTATTCCTGTTTGGCCTTCTGAGCCAGTAAAGGATTTTCTTACAGGAAAACAACCCTATTTATCATTGCTTCTGTCAAGCAGAAGGGATGTCCTCATGAGAACTTGGTCCTACTATGAGATAAATGCAGAACCATGCAGGTGGTGTAATTGCTGGTGCCAAGAGGGAGCTGCCTGCTGTTTGCTCTGTTAAAATCAGCTGGCTGAGCTGGTTCTGCAGCTGAGGGGAGAGTGCAGCACACCATGGTCATGCTGGCCATGCAGCCTGCAGCACAGCACAGACTGGGGCCAGCTCAGGTTGACTTACATGGGTCACCAGCATCTCAGGGTGCAAGAATCTCCTGGTCAGTGGCCTGTCAAGGCAGTGAAATGGAGCAAGACAGTGTAAAGAAGCCCGTTCATAAGTGAAATAGAGTCCCATCATGTGCAAGTAGTGTAATACAGTTTAGTCTTTAAGAATTTCAGTTATTTGAACCCCTGTTGTGTGCAAGGAATTATTTGTTGGAGGTGTAGTAGTTCCCTGCAAACTGCAATCAATGAGTATAATCCTCCTTTGGTGTGCAGCACGTTGATCCGCAAGCTGGGAGGATTTTTCATCCGTCGGAAGCTGGATCAGAACCCTGATGGCCGTAAGGATTTCCTGTACAGAGCTTTGCTCTACGTGGTGGGTATTTCTTGTCTGCCTTTCTTGTAGCCTTTCACTTGGGTGGCAAGTGGGGAAGTGACTTCCATCACTCTGGAGGTGTATTTATTGCTTTGAATTTGTCTTGAGTTTCATGCTGCAAAAAGGGGATTCGTTTTTTTATGAAGGCTTGAATTTGTAGAATGAAGAAAATTGCATGCTTAGCCCCTTTGAGGATTAGCAGATATCCACCTTGCATAATCCTTTATTAAAGAATGTGGAATTAATGCTCTCTGAGTTAACTTACGCTTGTTTCACTGATGTCTTTTGTTGTGAGGCATCTCTACACTGATTCACTTCACACAATGGAAGTCTCTGTTCATGATGGGTTGATGTAATCATTTATGCCATTCAGTGTAGTAGCTGTTTTTGCATCTTGGAAGATGGGATGTGCTGGGGAACCAGAAGGAAAGATGAATGTGAATCAACTGCATCAACCGTGGCTAGAGATGCTTTTTCAACAAATGTCATTGTACTGCTTGCATATTCAGGCAAATTCAGTTCACATAGGTCTGGGATTGTGTCAGGCATTAATTAATTACTGGGGTTTTTTTCTCACAAGTACTCATGCCAAGTCATGATCTTCCAATCCTTTTTAAAGGAAATGGTTGCCGACAATATATTTGAAATATAATTGTATGTTATTGTACATATGTCTGCCAATAGAATTAGATACTTACTTGTTCTCTTTTCCAATCTTTTTGCATTTAGCACATAGAAGAATTGTTGAGACAGCAGCAGTTTCTAGAAATATTCTTGGAAGGCACACGGTCTCGAAGTGGAAAGACATCCGGAGCTAGAGCCGGTCTTCTGTCTGTGGTGGTGGATGCTCTCTTCTCAAATGCTACTCCTGATGTCCTAATTATACCTGTGGGAATCTCCTATGATCGCATAATTGAAGGTCACTATAACAGTGAGCAGCTGGTAAGAGCAATCCAACAACTTGTTTTGCCTAGGGGATTTTCTGCTTATGTGCAGGGAAACGTGTTACATAGTGAAAGGTTCTGCTAGTCCTCTGTTCCATGGACACAGGGTTTGTGTTGAGCCATGAATCACAGAACGTTTCTCATGGGGAGTGCTGAGGTGCAGGTGACACACTTCTAAATGCAAATTCATGACATGGCAAGTAATATGTTCAAGGGGATATCTATGGAGAAAAATAGCTCTCTAGATTTATTTGAAGTTACAAGGTGTGTCAAAAGCTTTGGCCTTGCTTTGTCTGCTGTTGCATGAGCTTTAATTTTGAGCATAACCTTTTAATTGCAAAGTGGAAGAAAAGCAAAACAACCACCTGTGTTTTCTAGGGCAAGCCTAAGAAGAATGAAAGTCTTTGGAGTATAGCTAGAGGAGTCTTCAGAATGCTGCGGAAGAATTATGGGTGTGTCAGAGTAGATTTTGCACAACCATTTTCCTTAAAAGTAAGTTTGGTATCTTGATGGTCTTTTTGTAAGTTTGACATTTTTGGTCTTTCAATAGTGGGACGCATTTATTTTGATTTTCTCTTTGTGGGTTATCATCACTAGCATTATCTGCTGCAGTCCATTCTGGCAGGACAAAAGTATCCCTGTTTTTGATGAATGTGTGAGTCTTTGGACACATTTGTATTAAGCTGAAATAGTCTCAGAGTTGATATATTAATTTTGAAATGGTATAAGTATTCATATTGGTGGGGTCCTTTGTTTAACAAGCAATCTTGAAAATGATCCCTATACTATCTAGTAATTCTTTACATTGTAGACACATTTGGAGTTGAAGGAAGCTGAATGCTGTTTTCCAGTTTAATTTAATGACATCTGCAATAGTTAAGGAGGGGCATTTATCTCGTTGGATTTTTAAAATTGCTAAGCAAATTAATAGCTATAAAAGTGTCGTGGGTAATATATCATAAAAATTGGTATGTTCTTTGAAAGTCATCATTCATTATTAGTTCACAACTGTTACCTACAGTATTTCACCATATACTGTTCTGTAGTTTCTCAGGGAATGGCGTAGTGTGGCAGTGTCTGCCTTTAGTCTAAATTTTCTCTGATCTCTTTGCAGAATCTGCTGGTACTAATCTACATTTCACTAATCTGTATTCTGCCACAGTATACCTTATTTTTAGTGTGACTTTAATAAGATTAAGCACTGCAACAGCAACTTACTAGAACATTATTCAAATTAATTAGGTGTTCTTCTTTCTGCCCTATTTCTCTCAGAAAAAGCAGAAAGGTTGGAGAGCTTTGGAGGGTTCAGTTACCACAGCATGAAATTATTGTGACCGCCTGCACTGCATTATAATTAGTGGAGTAGGGAAAGATACTAATTCACTTCCAAAGGAGAAGGCTTGGGCTATTCTTGGTAGGGAATTAACAACTCTTCTTGGATCAGTGTAAGGAAAAGATGGTTATCTGCCCTCTTAATCTAGTGAAATGCTAATCACTCTGTACCTTCCCAGCAGCCTCTGTCAGGTCTCGTTTGTACCTGTGTTCCTTATTGTGTGAATGGTGATAAATGATATAAATGGTTGAAGTGTGCCTTAGCTCAGATTTGCAGAAGTGTGACTGTAGTTGTGTCACTGCAGGTTTTTCTAAAGCAGAGGAGCTTTGGGGGTTAATTCTGGGCATCTGCAGTTCTATGTGCACAGGCTTGGAAGCAGAAGAGAGTGTGAGAGGCTGTGGAAGTCTTTTAAGCAGCTTTCCTGGGAGGGAACTGTTTTCCTGACCAGCAGGTTAAGTGGCTCTTTAGTTTCCCATTCTTTACAGAAACCGGGGGAACACAGTGTCCTGAAAACAGAACAGTGTAAATTTTAACCTGTAAGGAGCGGAGTTTGGCTTTTGAGAAATTTGGGATTCATGAATTCCAAGCATGCAATACCCTGCCTGCTTCCTGGGGGCTTTAGTTTGTGTCTTGCAACTGGAGTTTTGTACACTAGTGTTTTCCCTAGGAGAAGTTCTCTATCCTGGCATTTGAGTAAGGCAGGAGTAAGCAATAATTACAGTCTCCATGTTGGTTCTGAATGGGTGCTAAGCTTTGCTCTCACTCATGTTAATGAGGCAGTTCTCATTAATTTAATTGTAGAACTCATCTCAAAGGAGTTGTTCACAGCAGGGTGCTGACACAGGTTATGTGTTGTTTTCATTGCAAGTTTTTTTATGAAGTACAGATTCCTTGCTGTGGGAAGTCTGCTTTTTGCATAAAACAAAGTCAAAAGGGAATAAGCTGTTGAAAACTTTTAATATCTCTGACCTTGTTACTGCCTTTTTAGTGTGAGCTATTTTTAATCAGTTGCATTTTTGAATAATTGCCTTTTTCCTGTAATAGCATTATCAGTTGAATGCAAGAATAAGGTGGCAAAAGTACAAAAAAATAACGAGTCCTTTTTTAACAGGAATATGTAAACAGCCAAAGCCAAAAACCTGTGCCTGCTCCTCTTTCTTTGGAACAAGCTTTGTTACCAGCTATACTTCCATCAAGGTAGAGATTTTTTTGGGGGTGCTGCTGAAAGGGAGGACGGGTTGGGATTTTTTTGTTTGTTAATCTTTTTAGTGTTCTGCGTTATATTCCACAAAGTGCTTGAACTCTCCATGGTTTATAGAAAAGTACAAAACTTAGGAAACTCTAACTGTGCAATTTATTGTAAGAGTTACATTCTTCCTGATGAGCTCTGTTCAAATAAATTCAAGTAGACCTTTCCTTTTTTATTTTAGTAACCTCTGTTGGTTTGTTTATAAATTTTATGGAATTATTTAGGGGGAAAAATGACATGCTTAGTGAAAAGTAAAGGATTTGCTTTGAACCTCACAAACATTTCACAAGATTTTTGGAATAATTCCAAAGCAAATAGGACCTGTGAGTGAGTTCTCCTTGTTTTCAAGGAGGTGACTGTCAGAACTGCAAAACTGCTCAAATGTTAGTTCTGCATTTGTTGCATAGATACACATTTTAGTTGGTTTTTTCAGGACTTACACAAACCTATGTGGTCCTGGTGGGGACAAAGTCAGTCCTGTACCTTTAGAAAGTTGTAAGTCCACACAAAAGACTATTTCTAGTTTGTAAAGAGACTGGGCTCTGTCTTCTAGGCAAATTTCCTTTTTCTACTGTTGTCCATATTTGTTGAAGGAAAAAGAGCAATTGGTGTTACAGCAAAGTTATGAGTCTTATCATGGATAAGACTACCAAAAGAAAAATGTTGTGCAGTGCAAAGAGATAATCAGGAAAAGTTGATAGAGCTTTTTGCTGATAACATTTTCTGCCCTCATCAGACTGTAATTGTACTGTGGTTCAGTTAGTGTGTGTATATATATAAAAAAATCAGTTTATATTATTTTACATTTTGATCATAATCTAAATGTCATCATGTTAATTTTTATTCTCTATTCAGACCTAATGATACTGTGGATGAAGGTGCAGAGGCCTCACTGCCCAACTCCAGGGATATCACCAGCGAACCCTTCAGAAGAGAGCTGATATCCAACTTGGCTGAGCACATTTTGTTCAGTAAGTGTTGAAGGGTATCGCTACCACAGAATCATAGATTGGTGTGGATAGGAAGGGACCTTAAAGATTATTTCATTTCAACCCCCCTGCCATGGGCAGGGACACCTTCTGTTGGAGCAGGTTGCTGACAGCTGCCTGTTTGGTTTTGCTGACAGCATGACTTTTCTGTGTGGTAATGTCACACTTCCTAATTGTCTCCATTCAGGTGATCATTTCATGACTTACATGATCTTGACAATTCTCCATCCTTTTTCTCCCACCTTCCTCTTCAAAGTTTAATAAACTTTCTTTCTGATCAAGTAGAAGATTGTTGTTCTGTTTGTTGGACTAGTACACTAAACTTTCTGTACTCTGAAGTGCTTGCTTGTCATATTGATGCACTCATTGCCTGTCTCTTCATGTAAGCAGCTATCGGAGTGTCTTAATGGCACTATTTAAGATCATACATGAACCCATCTAGCTGCATCTAAAACCATGCCTGGTTTTATAGGTATATGCTTCAGTCAGTAGATCTGTGGTTTGTGGTACCAGAGATACACAGAAAACAGTACTTACCTTAGTAAATATTTAAGCTTTATTCGGCCTTCTTAGTCCAAGTTACTTTGATTACTTTAATATTGTTTCTAGACAGACATAGTACACTTTGTATTTCATTCAGTGGGTACAGTTCTGTGCCCCACATAACTGTTAGTATTTTTTAAATAGTGGGTACTCTTTCATTTGTAATGGTGTTCTGGATGTCTCAGGTGCTTAACAAATTTATCTTGTTCACCTCTAGCTGCTGACAAGTCCTGTGCTGTGATGTCTACCCACATTGTTGCCTGTTTGTTGCTGTACAGACACAGGCAGGTAAGGCTTCTGTGCTGCTTAAACAGCAAAACATTGCTTTGGCCTTGTTAACTTATTTAAAAAAAAAGTCTGGATTTTAATATTGCATGATGCTGATGAAAAAAAGAAGATGCATTTAAATTAAAGTGGATTTCAGACAGTCTGAGTGCTGATGTTTTAGTTAGCAGTGGATGCTTGAACATAAGCCATTATTGATGGGATGATAATAAATGCTTATGTGGAAATAGATCTTTGTAATTCAAAATGTTATGCTTTTTTAAAGATTACATGGGTTTCTTTATTGTATTACGTGTATCAAAACACATTCACTATCGAATAGTCTAGAAACTCTTCCATTAACTTCCAAATTGATTTTACTGTTTCTCATTTCTAAAACACTTTATCACAATGGCAGAATGATATTAATGTTTACCTGAAGTCTTGTGCATGAGAGTTGGAAGAATTTTTTTTTTCTCCTACAAGTTTGTTTTGCATTTTTTCTAAAATTTCTTCAAGTCTAAAGCTTTTATTGCAAGTAAATTGAGAAAAAAAATGGAAAAAAATTGCTCAGTCATATAATCATCCTTGTGGAGGAAGTGTCACCACTCTCATCAGCCCAGCCTTTCCAATTTCCTAAAATAGTGGAATCAAAGAAGCATTTTACTATGCAATCTGACTCCATCTTGATGGGAAACAAGAAAAGGAGATGCTTGAGGAAAGGCTTTTCCTCATGTTCCAAACCAATTCTTGAGTTCTGTTAAATGCAATATTCCCAGTTAATTTAACATTGACTTTATAGCATAGGTAATGGAAATGTGATACCTCTGACATGGTCTTGAGGTATTCAGGTCTCTGCAGGCTGTGAAATAAACCAAGAAGCAAAGAAAAACCTTGCATTCTCAAATAGTTCTGTGGCTGTAAAATATAATTGCATGTAATTCAAAACATGCAGAACTACTTCATCAAAATCTCAGTGAAAATCTATTTTTCTGATATGACTGTTGTGCTTTGGATTATTGACAGCTAGTGTATTGTGTTTGATATATACCTGATTGTTTGGTTTGCTGATAGACTCCTGTGCAGAAAATAGTTTAACTGTGTGATTCTGTGTTTATTTCTAGGGAACTGATCTTTCCAGACTGGTAGAAGATTTCTTCTCCATGAAGGAGGAGGTCCTAGCCCGTGACTTTGACTTGGGATTTTCAGGGAACTCGGATGATGTTGTCATGCATGCCATCCACTTGTTGGGGAACTGTGTAAATATCACAAACACGAGCAGAAACAATGAGTTCTTCGTCACTCCCAGCATCACAATACCTGCTGTCTTTGAACTCAACTTCTACAGCAACGGAATACTTCATGTGTTCATTAAAGAGGCTGTTATTGGTATGTTTTGGGGTTTATCAGGGGAAGACTTTCTTGGAACCCTTGAAGTCAAAGTATCTGCACAGAAATCCCCATCAATTTCTCATGTTATTTAATATATTTTTTTGCTTCCTGTTTCAATCTACATTTACCTTAACAAACAGTTTTAAAGCAAACTTGTATTTTGTTTGAAGAATGTTTCCATTCTTTTTTCCCCTCATCCTTTATCTTTCTTGGAAGTGTTTGTGTACTGGTCACTGCCATAGGCAAGGCACTCTCAGAGTTTTGAGCCAACATAGCAAAACTTGTGCTTTGGTGTGTTTTAATGAGATTTTATTTTGATCTGACGTTACTGGACACAAAATAGTGGTTTAGTCTCTTTATTCTTGAATGACATGTGTAACATTTGGCTGCTTTTAGCCCCAGAAGTGGACAAACCAGAAGTTTTATGTTTCCTTTGCCATAAAGCTCTTTGGAAAATGAAACTCTTCCTGTGTTTGTTTCTGCTCCAGCCTGCAGTCTTCATGCAATTCAGAGCAGGAGGTACAGAAATGGTACCAGTGGTGCTTCTCATGGTTTAATCAGTCAAGAACACCTGGTCCGAAAAGCTGCCAGCTTGTGCTACTTGCTTTCTAATGAATTCACTGTATCTTTGGTAAGTAATTGCATTAATTGTCCAGTTTTTGTTCTGCTTGATACTTTAAAGTTACAGGATGCATTCTAGTGTCCCAGCTCTGATCCCTTCACTGTCAGTGATGGTGGTGGGTATCAGTGGCTCACACACTGAGTGCCACCTGCTGCTCCTGCAAGTGCTGAAGTGGGTGGTGCTGGGCTGGCCCTGGGACATTTCTGCTGTGTTTTAGGCCTTTCCTGAGAAAGGCAGCATTAAGAAGCCCACCTCAAGTTGTGGGAAGCTGAGAGAGCAGCTTCTCTAATATATTTTGTCACTCTTGTCATTAGATCGTCACAGCTGTATTTGCATTCTGCCCAAACTATTTTTTTTTTTTTTACCTAAAGAAACAGAAGTCTTTGTGAGTACCCAGCTCCTATGAATATGCACAGGTGATTGAAATTATGTTGGGAAGTAAGTTTCCATATTCTAAAGATATCTCTTATTTGCATAGGAGTGCAGTACTCATGTTGTGCCACACCTGGTACTTAGTGGCAATTTTAAACATGGCCTGACTTCAGTTTTTGTTGTTACAAAACACTGACAAGAGCTGATGTTATCTCACTTTTCAGACACTGCATACTTTTCAATTTTAAGTGCTAGATATTCTTTTTTCTTATGTGTAGAAGTTACTTAAAATTCTAGAGATTCTTGAATTAGTTCTTATAGTTTTAGTCTTATTTGATTTGTGCATTTTTACAGAAGCATAAGCCAAATTTAGGATTTTTTTCTGGGTAGTAACATCAGCTCATATACTGGAGTTCTTTAGTAATATTATCCTTCTGGTTTCAGAGTCAGTAATTGATTATTATTTTTTAACTAAGAAAATACTTCCTAAATGATTATGAATAGTGTAAAAGAGGTTAGTTTTTTTATTCAGCTTCAAAACATGTAAGAGAATTTCTTGAAATTGTAGTTTCCTTTAGATTCCAAATAGATCACTGTTATGAGTTTCAATAATTTTAATTTTATGATGATTTTATTCCAGAATTGTTAACAAAGTAAAATTTGGTTAGAGGCTATTAAAAAGTGAGAATATTTAATGTGGGTTTCTACCAGTGGCAATGCATTTCGGAAAAATCTTGGACATGTTTTAAATATCCTGTTTCACTATATTTTTTTTTTAATGTCTGCCAGGATAAACACAAGAATGGTGCGCTGGGATTAGCTGATAAAAGTTTAACAGCTTGCATAAAAGAAATAATCTTGCTGTATCTAAAACATTCATACTGAACAGGGAATGATGGTGCTGTAATGGATGTGACTTTTTCATTGCATTTTTTTTTATGTTGTGCAGCCTTGCCAGATGATCTATCAAGTTTGCCATGAGTCTGTGGAAAGGCTGATCCAGTATGGCATTCTCCTGGTGGCTGAGGTAAAGTGGCAGAGATACTGTGGGAGTAGTGTACTGTACTATGGGTGGTTTATGCTCCTTAGCTGTGAGACTTGTCCTAAGTATATGTTGTTACTGAAAGCTTGTTACAATGTGCCCAGGACTGAGGCTGCTTCATTCTTCTGGTCATAAGTGTCAGACAGCTGGGTTCAGTCAGCCTCTGATGCTTCATGACTCTGTGTGTAATTCCATTTTACCTGTAAGGCTACTAAGGAAGACACCTCTTTTCCTACTGTCGTGAAACCTGTGATTTATCTTATTATTGGAGCCCTTTCCAATGTAGCATGGCTAAATGGATTTTTACTTTCTACTCTACAGGAGTCAGGAGTCTAGACCTTTTGTCATTCTTTAATTCCTTTGCATTGATCTCAGAGTTACTGTAAAACTCCTCAGCCTTGCAGTTTCAGGGCTGTGGGAGAGTTGCTGTGTGGTGCAGTTTGCCAGAGGTGCACAGTGCAGAGAAAGCCTTAGGAGTAGAGGCAGCTGATTCAGCACGTCTTTGCTTCATAAACTTCTTTTTGTGCACAGTAAACAAACCTTAGCACCCAGGAGGAAGCAAGGAAAAAACCCAGTCTTTTTCACCAAATGTCTCTTCTCTCTCCTTTTCTTGATGCTGCCTATAATTGACTCTCACTTGCTTCCCTTAAATACTGGTTAATAAATGCATTGATTAAGTCAGACGAGGTTATAAAATATATCTATTGCTTGCCTGGATTTGGAGTTTTACCTATTTACCACCTTGTTTTTGAAATTTAAGCAGGATGATCAGGAGGATGTTAGCCCCAGTCTTACAGAACAGCAGTGGAATAAAAAACTCCCTGAGCCATTATCTTGGAGAAGTGATGAAGAAGATGAAGACAGTGATTTTGGAGAGGAGCAGAGAGATTGCTACCTGAAGGTAATATTTGCCTTAGGCTACTGATGCTGAACCCTCTTGTGAGAGATAGAAATTACTTTGCTTATTCAGGACAGGTACTGATAATTTTGGGGGTGGGGTTGTTGATTTGCAATGTTAGTATTTTTGTACAGTGCATTTGTCTCCTTACCATGAGGAAAACAGCTGAAGAAATATAATCTTTACAGGGAGGTGGAAGAGCAATGGTTAGAGTCCTGAAAACTCTAACCATAAAGACTTGATAAAGACTCAAGTATCTTGGTTTTATTCTTTACATGCAGTCTAAAAAGGACACATCCAGCTGTTATTTATATTCAGCCTATATTTCACTTCATAGATTACTTGTGTTGAATTTAGATATATTACTAGTTTTCTCAGAGCTGACACAAAACACTCCTTAGGATATCTTGTTAACACTTGAAAACTTCTGTCCCTCTCTGTGAATGCAGGGCAGCCCTTCTGTTGGCTGCAGATCAGTGTGATGTCTTTAATTTTATCTTGGGAAAATAGTAATACTCTGGAGAAGGAAAAAATAGCATTGATCTCTTGTTCAGTGCCTGTTTTGTCCCTCATGATAAAGCTCTTTCTTTGCTATGGTCCCATACTGTGCTGTGCCCCCACACTTGTTTCTTTACAAGTTTTTGTGCTTCTGTTTTTATTTTGGTTGCTGTTTCACCATGTTATGCCTTGCAGGTTGTTCCAGGTTTCCACTGGTCTCTGTCACTGAACCTTTTGTTGCCTTTTCTTAGGTGAGCCAGTCTCAAGAGCACCAGCAGTACATCACTTTCCTGCAGAGGTTACTGGGACCGTTGCTGGAGGCATACAGCTCTGCTGTCATCTTTGTGCACAATTTTAGTGGTCCTGTTTTAGAGTCTGAATATATTCAGAAGCTACACAGGCATTTAATAAGCAGGACGGAGAAGAATGTTGCTGTGTACGGTATGTTAAACTGGTTTTGGAACTGGGTTTGATTCATTCTGTTTTTTCTACCACAAGGTAGCCCAAATTGAACTTCAGTTTGTTTATCTCTGGGTTCTTCTCTCTTGCAGCTGAGAGTGCTACCTACAGTCACGTGAAAAATGCAGTGAAAGTCTTCAAGGAAATTGGAGTAAGTGTTTGGTGCTCAGAGCTGGTGACTGTCAAGTTTCACATCAATAATGAGCACAATTTGGACATTTCAAGCAATCTGTTCAGTGTCAGTTTAAAATCAGTGAATGTATCTGTGGAAATGTATTGTGGGTTTGGAGCATTTTGGTTTCCTTCAGGCTGAGGGCTGTAACAGAGGGCACAAGCTGCAGAACAGGGCACTTCTTGCCCCTGCGGACGCCTGTCTCCGTGGCTGGGTGACTAGACATTTTTATTCACAGCACATGAAGTTCCTCTGTTCTACTCCATTTCTCTATTGAACAATATTGAAAGGCTGAGACCATGTTCTGTGCTCAGTAACAGCTAAATTTAATTTTGAAGTCTGCTTAAATGTTTAAGAAAGCATTAGTTATTGAATTTTGGTTTAGCGATGATTGATGCTCCAGAAGAACCTTCCTTATACACCTTCAGTGTTCACGAGGATACAGGTGTTCTTTAGGATAAACATTCAATTTCATACTTTACCACTAGTATTTTGAATTATGAATCACCCATCTAGATTTTGCAGGTGAAGTGTTTTTCTTTCATCAGACTGGCGTGGCTTCCTGAATGCCAGATAAGATACAGCATTATAATTTTGAAAGTATTGACATTGAGGCAAAACATTGCTGGGTATGGGTTTTGAGGTCTTTGCCTTTAAGTTCTGATATATTGAATAATCCAACAATAGTTGGCCTAGTAAAGGTGTCTTCCTGTAGACTCTGAATAGCTGTGAGGAAAGCACATACTGAATCTCATTTTCCAACAGCAGGATAAACTAGAATGAAAAGTGGGACTAGGTAATGTTTGCTGAGCATCTGTTATAGCATCGCTTCTGAATTCTTGTTTTTAGTGCTTGGATGCCTCTGATTGCTTGTTTTGTCCCTCACTGTTAAGATTTGGCTATTTATCACGTACAGTACTTATTTTTCAATTTCTTCTCTTGTGTAACCCCTGAAGGGCTTCAACACTGAGTGAATTCTAATAATACCTAAAGGCATTGCCATCTATGCCTTCAGGAAATGAGAAGAAAAAAGTCTTGTAAAAGAGAGAAAATGTAGTGTAGACCATAACATTTAAACCTCAGAAGAAAGGAGATTCCTTCAACACAGTGATGCTTACATGTGTTCATGCTGTGCCCCAGGTTTTCAAGCAGACTCAGCAAAGGAAAGACGTCATTTTGGAACTCGGCACTACGTTCCTACCTCAGAGCAACCGGCAGAAACTACTGGAATTCGTCATGAGCTTCATGGTGTTATAGACCACACACAGCACCTTTGTCCAGGGACACGAGGACAGGTTTTGAGACTGTGGCAAAGCCTGGGGACTTTTGCTAATCCTTCAAAGTGTAAGGTGCCACTGTCTGGGTAAGGCCTTCTCTGACTTGAACTACTGGAAGACAAGTGCCTTCTTACATGTGCATTTATGGGTTTCTTACAGTCCCAGTCCTGTTGTAATACAGCGATACTCAGATGACACTTTCGATACAAGTAATCAAACATGTTGCAAAAAATAAGATAAATTATTAGAATTAGAGGTAAAAAGAAAACTTTTATCAGTGTTACATTTTAAATGAACTTTTAAAGACTGTAACAGATGCACAAGTACACATATTGGTGTTCTGTAGCTAACCCTGAGATCTTGAGTTTAGTGGCAACACAGCTTATGGCTTAACCAAGTAATTTTTGTTCCAATTCAGTTTTATTGTTCTAAATAAATGGTTTAAAATTTTTGCTTAGGTAGGCTGTATACTTCATGGATAAAGCCATAGTTTTTCATACGTGTTAACATAAATGCCAAAATTCTAATGAAAATTACAGGTACAGGCATCTGAGAATAATGATCATGTAGCAAGTGATTGTGAGAAATGTCAGCAGGCACACCCTGCACTATTAAAACTGTAGTGCAGTGGTAAATTGCACTAATCACTGCTGTCAGGAAGAATGTGAGAGTAGTGTTCTTGTTTTTGTTATGGCATCTGTCAGATGAGTCAGGAGACAGTTGCCTGAATGTGAATATCTTGTAAAAATCTTAGATTATTATTTAATTGAAAAAAAAAACAACCTGATAAGTTCAGGGTTTTCTTTTTTTTTGTTGTTTTCTTTTTCTTGGGGTTTTTTTAATTAATAGGATGTCAGATTTTTTTTTTTTTTAAGTGGAGTAAAGGCTTGATTTGGTGAAATAAGTTTTAATTTTGGCCCTAAAAATTTCAGCAATAATTTTGTCAGTTTTTTGGAAACAAGTGTTCATATTATATTCTGTTGTTGAGCAGACCTGAATTGGCATGAAGTAGTACCTCTGGAAATGCAGAAATGTAAACAATGTACTTTTGACTGTGACTAACTGACCTACAAAAAAATTAATTCATAGGCAAAACTGAAAGATGAATAAATTGTGTCCTATGAAACAGGACGCTGGTGTTGCAATTTGATCCTTTTTCATGGAGGACTTGCACTGTAGATTTCACCTTCTCTTCATGTGAGGGCAGATTAGATTGCAACCTGTAGTCCTGTATTTTAGTACAGCTGATATAGCTGAAGCAATAACTTGGTGGTGTGTGAAGCTGGTTTGCTTGTGAAATGTGTTTTCCCTCCTTTATGCCTTCTAGATGAGGGAAATACAGCATTTCCTTTGCTGCATTGCTTTGCTTGATTCTCACCTCCTGGCCTTGTGAGCAGAAAATCCCCCAAACGTCATCATGTAGTCTCTGTTGCTTAACACAAACATGGAAAAGCATACTTGAATCCCAGCACTTGCACTGTTATGCCAGCACAAAACCGATGCACACAATTAGAGGTTGTGGCCAAGGAGCTTGCATTTGTACTGCACATTTGTCAACAAGAATATTTCTGTAAATTTTTTTATCAAATGCTATTAATATTTGAAAGCTGCAGTTTATAGTTTATTAGCATTATACTGTTAGCACTGTGAGATGCATGTGTTTTGTCACTAAACCAGGTGCTCTACAACACTTAAAAGAATTTCTGAACCAAAGCTACATTAATATGGATAAACACTGACCCTTGAGTCGCTTGTGTTCTTATGTCCTTCTGCTGTCTCAGCAGGACTGACTACATCACACATAATTTGTTTTGTGAAGGCTACCAGCTGTTTAGAAAACAGTTTCATCTCATACTGACTGATGTGCACTGTTCATTCACCTGATGAATTCTCCATACAATGTTTGTTGCTGACGGCTTCCATTTAATATCAAAAAAATGTCTAGGTGCTTCTGAATAACGAGCTCTCATAGTTTACTGCACTTCAGCAAATCTGAAGTGTACTAACAGCAAAGATTGTACACAGAAAAAAAAATTTAAAAATGAAGCAATATGAAGCAAACAAAACTTGAGTAATTTTATTAAGAATGTTTTGCCAACGGAGTTATTAGTCACCATAAAACCCAGGAGTACTGTGGTCGCTGGAGTGTTCTGGCTAGGTGTTGCAACTAAAATAATTTATGGCTTACATTAAAAAAAAAAAAAATCTGGTTAACATAAATCAATGAGTGGGTAATAATGCATGTGAATACACATTAATGGATACTTATGTATGCAGGGGGAGGGGCACCTCTAAAACTGTTTTGGTTTTGTATGGAAAAAAACCCAACCTGCATGTGATAGATTGGTACTATGAATCATATGCCACTGGAAGCCCTTGCCTTTTGCAGCAAGTGTGTATGTATACATGTATATATGCTAGTGTGTATGTTCTGACACACATCTATGCTTTTCCCTGAAATTAAAGCACAGAATGTAAAATTATCAGGCTGTAACAGTCAAAAAGACTAAAACCAACACTTGCACTGTATTTACACCTTCAGTGTCTTCTGATTTTATCAACTTTTCATGTTTGCTTTGCTGTTAGAATTCCAGGTCGAGTTGATTTCAGTAAAGTTAACCAGTAAAAGAGAAAGAGGACTGGCCCTGAATTACCACAACTGTATTTTAAGACTTTATAAAAAAGACTTACACGAGTCTCGTAATTCTTATGAGCATAATACTCAGGTGTGCAAACCTTTTTGGGCCAGTGTCTTTGATGCTGTGAGAAACTTCCCCCCTCCACACCCCTGCTGTGGGTAGAGTCCAGTTGGTAGAGTGCTGGAAGTGTGGAAAGGCGCTCCCGGGGCGGCCGCAGCGATCCGTGTGTTCCCTGGGCAGCACAGGGCTGCACTCACCACCTCTGATCAGGAATCTCACACCTGCGTTCAGCTGTCTGCCTGCTCCTCAGAGAAGTGCCCCAAGCACCGCCTGGAAGAAGGTTGAGCTGGGAGGTGATGTAAGATACGGTTGTTTTCGTGTTTCTGGGGGACTGCTGACTGGAGGACGTTCCTGTGTTTTACCTGTTATGTGTAATGCGTGTCTGTTGTAGAAGCACAGAGGTGTACTGGAGTCATTTTAATAAATTAAACTGTTTGCTAATATGACATTTAACAAGCTCTTCTAGTGTTCTTTTGATTTATTTTTTTGTTGTTGTGGTTTTTTTAAATAACTCGCTGAGATAATTCATTCAACAACTTTGTCCCACTGCAGGTAGTTTCTGAATGAAACCATTAAAATTTCTCATTGCAGATGTATCTCTACCAGTGTATAAGCTGGAGCAGAGACACTTAAAAAGCAGGTTGAGGTGACATCCCAGCTCCTGAGCCACTGTTTTGTTGCAAAGTGGAGGTGCTATTTTGCCTCTCAGTTCCCCCATGCCCTCAAGGTTCTTGTACATGGAGTTCTTCTGCAGTTCCTTTCTCCTCATGGGGGTGTTTGTGTGTCATTCAGGAGCCTGGGATGGTTCTGATGCTGCAGACTTCCCTTCTTATGGTGATTTCAAGCTGACCTGGAGTGTAATAAACACCTGTCAGCAATTGTGACAGCATCTGGCAAATGTGAATTAATTGGAATGGGGCTTTAATATAATAAAACCTGCATAGATGATCATTACCTAAATTGAGAAGGAGGGTTGCTTCTTCACTCTTCAGGAAAAAAAAAAGTTATAATCAGCTGATTCTGTAAGAGGCCTCTAGCAATGTTCACATGCAAGGAAGGCTCAATTAATTGACAACTCCAGACTGAAGCAGGAAACTTAGAATTCAATTATTGTCAGTAGCTTGAATTAAACCCAATTCTTGTTGGTGATGACCTTATATGTTTTCTCTGTAAGTGTCTTCCTATTTCTCAGTCTTTTGAAATCCCAAATGTCAGATAAACACTTATCTCTAGTTTTTTCTTAATTCAGTTTTTATATAATAAAAGCTTGTCAGGCTAATTTAGAAGGGTCATTTGAGCTCTCTGCTTTGTTCTCTTATGGTACACCATGTTTTCAGTAGTCCTATGTTTTCAAGGTAAGATCCACATTGATCTGAGTTGCTTCTTGAAACATTTTCTTTCCAGTCTTTATTTATAGATGTTCCCTGTGTTTTGCAGTGCTGGGTGCGATTTAATGTCCTTATTTATTCTTCTGTAAGTTGGCCAACCTGTTAATGTAATTATCCAAAAGGCATTATCGTAGTTGATGCTATCTTTAGAATAAGGAACTTGCTGTCTTTTCTGAAGACGCATGTAGGAAATGTTCATCACTGTGTGTTGTGCCAGAGTTCAGGCCTGAGAGACCATAAACCCCAAAAAATTTTCAGCTTTCATCTGTCTTAAAGCATTGGCAGTTAGAGAAACAAAAGCTGTGTAATTAATTCCTGAGTAACTACTATACAAATCTATGTGCATGTAATTATGCAGTGCAAAATTTCAGTATAAGACACATAGCGTTAATTGCTGTGAGCAATTTGCCTGAAAAGGTGGTTCTCCAGCACAGTAATAATGTTGGTTGTTAAGCTGATAGTATTTGCAATGTCTTGGTCTCAAATGTTTTTCCAAAGAGTTACAGTCCCTGAAAGGTGAGGAAACTCAGATATGGAGATCAGATGATGTAAATTAGGCTCAAAGATTCACTGAATCATGCATGGTCTTAAGACACATCACTTACTGTTTTCTGTTTTCATTAGGAAGTAATTTGAGGAACTCCATGTGTACAGTGAATGTGAATGTATGAAGTGGATTTTTTTCCTCTCCTTGAAACACAAGTCACAGCCAGAATGAAAGAACTTTGGAGTTGAAGGATTACTATTAGGAGTGGACATGATTTTAGATCTGTTCTGAGTCTTGTCTGTTCAGTGTCTTCATTAGTGAACTTGGGAATGAAAGAGAATTTGCTCCTTTACATTTGTAGGTAACAAGATCTGGGACAGCCAGGTAGTCCAGTGGAGGATATCATGATCCCAGGGGTAATGATACATATCAGAAAGATCTGAAAGGCAAAACCAGGAAAGCCATTCCAACCAGGAGAGTACAGTGCATTATGTCTGAGAGAAGATCAACTGATGTACAGGCACAGGAGAGGAAATAAACCAGCTGTGCAGCAATGCTTTGGAAAAAACTCCAATTTATTGGCAGACCACAAGCAGAACATGAATTAGAAAGGTCCTGCTGCCCTAAGGGACGGGCAGGTGTCATGTAATGATCCCCTTACTCCTCCACATGAATGACAAACACAGGGCAAAACTTTGCAGTCCATAAGGTCTCAGCTGGGATACCATGTTCTGTTTGAGGAGTTCTGTTTGAAGGATGCTGCAGGCATGATGGAAGTGGAAAAAGTCTTCTCAGCCCTGTGTATGGAGAAGAAAATCTGGATTGTCCCCGGCTATGGGAGTACCCAGACTGGATAAAAGTAGTGAATTTAGTCTTCAGTTGCACTGAAAAGAACCAGGATAGATTATGTAAACATTTTTTACTGTGAGCCAAGAGAAGTACTGAGATAGATGGCCTGGGAGGGCTGATGTTTCCTTTTCCTGGGAAACACTGGTTCCCTGTCCCTGTGGGTTGGACCTTGCTGTGTGGTGTGAGCAGAACAGACAGGTGAAGCTCTGCCCTCCTGGTCTGGGCATCATTCCTGAGCAAAGTGGAAATGGGTTTGTACAGAAACAGCTTGGTCTGGCTGCTTTGGCTGGTGGTCTGCCTGATTCTTTCTTTGAGATCAGGAGCAGCTGTAGTATGAATTACACTTCTAGTCCCTGTATTTGTTGAGGATTAAAATATATGAGGATTTTATTAAGGTTGTTCATTAAAATGTTTTCTTAGCGTTTCTGCTGGTCTAAAAACAGATGGAGTGCCAGCAGGAAGCAGGAAAGGACTGGGGAAGAAATCAGACATGACATTCTTACTGTGTTGTGTGAGCCTTTCATAGAGAGAGGTGTAGGAGTCTCCTACCTCTGCCAGCAGTAAAATCCTGGTGACTGGAAAAAGGGTGAGGAATCCTGCCCCTGGCATCTTCCAGAGTGTTCCTGGCTAATAATAATAAATTACAAATTAACTCTGAAATCTGTTAACAGTTTACAGTTTAACTCTGGCACTGCTTTGTAAATACCAAAAGCCTGGTGATACTTCCTGAGCTTTGGGTTTACTGCTGGCTTGACTATTGCATTATCTCAGGAGTTCAGGCTCCAGTGATTGTACCTACACAAAGAAAACATTTATAAACGCCACAGAATTGACAGTGGCACTCTTTAAATGCATTTCCATTGGCAGAGTTCCCAGGATCCCCCCAAAAGATCTCTTTCAGAGAGCTCTGTGCTGGGTGAGGGCTGCTGTGCCATTGGTACCTGGGATGGGTTGTTAACTGCTCACTGTGGCATGTCTGTAAAACCAGTGTCACACCTTTGATTTGGTGTCCCTCTTCAGATGAGGCTGAGGAAGGGCTGAGGTTTTGTTCCCAGTTAAACCTTTTGCATATCTGTGGAAAGTTTGAGGGGCTCACCTTACGGCCATGTTAATGTACTTTTTTTTTTTAAATTTAGCTGAAGCCTAATTTTAACCATGGTGTTCAGCTCTTTTTAAATCAGACTTCCTCTTGTCTCTGCAGGATGGGGAAGGGTAATTAAACTACTACCTGTCAGAAGGCAGTATGAGTCTTTTTCTGTGTTTATATTTCCCCTTCATTAAACTAAATTACCATAGTTCAGAACCTTTGCCTGCAAATCTCTCCCTTTGTCTCGCTGGCTGGCTGGTCATTTATAGCCTCCAGTTTCCTTAGTTTATCCTTGAAAAAATGTTTTTTAATCCCCCAAAAGAAATCATTGTGTGTAATAAAATAAATCTTCCCTTTTCTAGGAGATGAGGACATTTAAACACGTTTTGTTGTTTACATTTTTGTAGTAGTTAGATATGATATGAGTTAATTCTGGTACTGGGCTTTAAAACTCTGTATTCTTCCCTCAAACCTGCAGATTCTGTCCCTTTTACCCCAAAATGAATGTTTCTTCTTGTCCAAGAGTCTAGGAAAACTGGTTTAGATATTAGAAGAATTCTGTCCCTTTACCAGCTGTAATCATTAACCCAAGTTGTAGTTTACAGAAGTCTAGAAGCACAGAAATATTAGAAGCTGATGTTTCTGGATATACTCCCGAGAGCTGGGAGAGCAAACCAGGGCAGGAGGTTGGGTCTGTGTGTTTTTGTCTTTTAATTGGTTTATATGAAGTTATCCCTCTGTCAACACAGAAGGCAGTAAAAATGAAAAATGTTGGAATCAGTGACACGTGCAGTTAATTTTCTGAACTAAATAAGTATAAATTGGTTATTAATAATTCAAAGGAAAATGCTAGATAAGGAATTGGAGCAGCTTTTCTATCACTTTCAACCATTAAAAGATTAGTCTGAGCACAGCAGTCCAAAGCTCCCTTATCTCTTGTTAAAGCCTCAGTTCCTCATCTATTAAAGAATCAGATCTAAATGATGCAGCAGGCCTGAGATGCTGCTGCTGCAGTAGCCTGGTGTGCCGTGCTGGGCTGCAGATTCAGCTGAGCTGGTGCAGGAAACTCTGGGTGTGCAGGACCTCCTGAAGGTAACTGGCACACAGTGAGACTCCTGGTCCAACGAGCTCAGGGTGATTTCTTCTTCAACACAGTCTCTTTCTTCCTTCAGTTCTCCCTGTTGCTGCTGTGTGACCACAGCAATGTCCCCTGTCCTCCCTGGTACACTGATTTCTTTCTCCCAACTCATTCTCACACAAGGGGTTAACCCAGAGTCTGGCTGCTCACTGCTGTGTAAAGAGCATAAAGGGGTTCTCTTTCAATTGCCTAAGAAAACACTCTTTCCCCACTGTTTGCCTGCTTTAACATTCAGGCTGTACTTTTACAAATTGTGTCTCAGGTCTGTCACAGCTACCATAAAAATGAAATAAACAGACTATCCAAAGGAGATACATAGTTGCCACTTGTGTCCACGGGTAGAAAAATTTCCTGATGCCTGTAATTTCCATTTGCCTGCTGGAAAATGAAGGGGAAAAATGAGTCTTTAATTTGACCTGCAACATCAGAGAATTTGAAAATTTGTGAGTGTTTTTATAGAGCTTTTATATCATCACCCTTTTCAACTGAGCATCCTGAATGCTTTATAAATATTAATTAAGGACTTTGCATTTTAAAAGTATTTTCTTCAGAGAAGAATTGTCATTTTGCTCATAGCAAGACACAGATGAGCCCAGCTCCATCCCCAGTGTGCCCAGCAGATGGTGGTGGAGTTTCATCTACAGCTGCAGTTCCCTCTCAGAGACCGGGCACCACCGTTCCCAAACCTCAGTCCCCGGACTGTCCTTTAGAAACAAAACATCATTTCCTTGGCAGCCAGCTGCAGTATTTGCTAGACATAGGAAGCACTTCATTTGCAGTTGGTTTTATCTGCTGCTGTGATTGATTTTTATAGTTTCAGGTGTCAGGCTGTGTTCGACACCTGACACAAACACCACCTTGAAATACCGTGTGGAGTTTCCTCGTCTTCAAGTGAAAATGTGCATTAGGAGAGAAGCTCTTCACCCATCTTCCTGCACTCTGTGGTGCAGACAGGCATTGTAAAGAAATGAAACCACCACTCCAAGACCAGACCTGAGCATGGCTCAAGTTTGGAAGTATCCCAAATGCAAGACCAAAGTTCTGGGTTGAAGATCTGTATCAGACCCCCTCCCCTTACACCATGTAAAAAAACACCCCTTACAGCTGTGGGAGGCAGAGAGCTGGATCTTCTGCAAGGCAGGTGGAAAGGAGAGGGACTGGCAGGGCTGCCAGCTCAGCTTATCCCTCTTTAGATATAAACCTTCCTCTGATGCTGCAGAGCAACTCCAAGACTTAGTCTGAGTATGGGTGCAAGGTGTTATCACAGTATCACATCTTCTTCATAAATATTCTGCAAAGCATTACAAGCACCAATTTGATTTCAAAGTATTCTGCAGGCTTTTCCTAGTGAAGATAACCTTCTTGATCTCAAGTATCCCAGAAAGAAGTCGTTAAATCAGCAGTGAACATGCTAATTCATCAGAGCATGCTAATTCACACAGAGGTTTTTTACTTAAAAAAACCTCCTGATGGCCCCTCTAGTGCAAAGCAGATTTGAACCTGCCCTAAATAAGAACTGAGGAGTCTACTGAGCTCAAGAAATCCTTCAGGTAGGGGGGTTAGTGCTGTTCACTGCTGCACAGCTCACAGGTGTGGGGCTGGACGCATCTGGGGTCCTGCTGAGCATCTTTGTCCCAGTGTGCAGGTGGTTCTGTGCATCTCAGGAGATGTCACTCATGTGCATGTCTTGACAAGACTGTTGATTCCAACAAATCCTGCTCTTTCCCCTTCCCTCTCCCTTCTTAGTTCCTCCCCAGTGCTGTGTCCCCTGTTCCTAGGCAGCTGACTTGAGATTTTGCACAGCTGAATGAAATTCTGCACCTTCACCCCCTCCATCCTTTTTTCCTTCTGATTGTTTTTCAGGTAAATCAAAATCCCAGCTCAGCTCCCTGCAAAGCACCACTGGTCACTGTCAGCATGTCTGTGGGACAGAAACCTGCTGGAGCTGGCACCAGGGGAGGAAAGTGAAGGCAAGATGGGCCCACCTGTGTCCCACACTTCAATCAGAGTGTGCTGGTTTGGGAGCTTGGTCCAGTGATCCCTTGACTTGAGGCAGAGCAGGGACAAGATCATTTGAATGTCTGCAGGAAGCATTGTATGTCAAGAAATAAACCAAGTTCCACCTTTCTGTCTTAGAAGCAGCTCATGCCCCCCCTCATCTCCTCACGAGGCTTGGGAGCAGCACTTGGATCAAGCCCAGCAGGTGGCTGTGGGGACAAGCAGCCACATCCCAAGGAGCCCTGAGGAGCCTCAGGAATCCCCCTGAGGGGCTGGAGGATGTCAGCAGAGGCTGCCTATGGGGGCAGAGAGCCCCAGGTTACTTGCTGAATTATGCCACATGCCATTAAATCATTTCACATTAGACAACTCCATGGGCTTGATGATTTCCCTTTTTCAGCACAGCTGAGTGGAGATGCAAACACACACAACACATTCTCTCCCTCTATAATTTTCCTCTGTGTGATAGATGCGATCTGAAAAATAAACACATTTCCCTGTGGGCTGTGATGTTTCTCTGACTGGTGATTGTTTGCCAGCTGTAACACATCTCTTCCAGTCCAGTGCCTTTGCTGTTGTCACTGTGATCCCCACTGCATCTCTTTGGTGGTGCCCTGCAGCAGGGTGGGACAGTTTCCACTCTGCTCCAGCCTCAGTTAAACAATGCTTTATTCCTCTGCTGGCACCAAGGGCTGTTTGCCAGTGAGGCAGAGGTAGAAGCCTGACATCATCGAGAGGCCTCAAGAGCCTCAGTCTGGTCTGATCTGCTCGTGGCTGTGCTTGGCAATTTTAAGAAATGAGGTTCTTCAGACAGCTGGGATGTCTGTCTCTTTTTCCAGACAGTCTTCAACCAACTCACACAAGCCAGGGTGATTGCAGATGTTCTGAGGAGCTCTCCTGCCATCATGATGCTCTTCAGCTCGGTCACCCTCTCCAGAGGCAGCAGTCAGTGGCTGAAGTGTCCACCCTGCCCAGCCCCTCACTGCCCTTGGATCAGCCCCTGCCTGAACCTCCCTGTGCCTGTGGCAGCTCTCAGAGGGCTGTGGGAAGATGTCTGGTGAGGTGGTGGTTAGAGGAGACAGAGCATGGATTCACAGGAAACAACATTTCATTGGTTTTGCTGTTTGTGCCCTGCCATCCCTTACAAGTATAAATAGGTTACCCACTCTTTAAATTCCCTGTGTTACTGGCTTCTGGGCATTGGCTGCATCCACACAACCCATAGGGGACACAATTGCTGCTGGAAAATGAAGGGGAAAAATGAGTCTTTAATTTGACCTGCAACATCAGAGAATTTGAAAATTTGTGAGTGTTTTTATAGAGCTTTTATATCATCACCCTTTTCAACTGAGCATCCTGAATGCTTCATAAATATTAATTAAGTCCCATGTGGCTCCTCTGAATTACGTAAAGACAGAATTGCCTCATCCATCAGAAGAGAGGATTCAGAAACTGCTTAACAATTTGAGACACCATTAGCTGACACCAGTTCAGTGAATAAGAACCTAACGCACACTTGAAACTTCTGAGTAGGAGAAAAAATGAGGCAACAGGACCATATCTTTCCACACTTGCAAAAAAGTAGTGTTGAAGCATGAAGACCTCTCTTCTTCCTCTTCTCTTCTTCGTGGAAAAACCTTGTCTCCCTGGGTAAACTTCACCTAAGAGCAGAGTTTCAGAAAGGAAGGAACCCAAAGGGAAAATACTCATAAAATCCTCATCCCTTCTCTCTCTCCTAGGATGTTATTGATGGCTTCCCCCAGGAGCTGCTGGAAGAGAGGGCTGGTCCAGGAGGGTGGAGATGCTGGGGTAGCTCAGGAGTTAAGGGAACTCCATGGGGCAGTGTGGAGCTGGGAGCAGGATTGTGAGGCCAGGCATGGTGTGTGAACCTCCTCAGGCAGCAGAACAGAGGGGTTTAAAGGGCTGCCAGCACAGTGATATCAGTATGCTGGGGATGCTGCTTCTTTGGGAAGGAATTTCAAGATTATTCCTCAGACTCACAGAGGCTCACCCAAAGAGATGAGCTAAGAGCAAACTGCAGGCCAATTACATGCCATGTGTTAGATAAATCACTTACCACGGCCAGCTGAAGAACTCGGGCTTGAACTCTGAGTAATTAAAACACTTAACTCATAGTATAGACTGGCATTTAATTAATTCAGAGGGGCATCAGATATTTACTGAAATTTCTCTTATCCTACTGCAATTATTCTCACTTTCTTTCTCAAATGCCCGAGAAAGACACTGGATTTCTGGATTTCACATCTGGACTTCTCCAGCTGAGTCTTCTAAAGCCACTTTGGATAAATGTTTTCTAAGAAGACAACAACAGACCAGGGTAAAAGTGTAAAATATTGCATTGGAAAATCCAGGGAATTATTTTTTATGGTATGCCAGATACACCAAGACAACCTTGAAAGGTTCTAAAATTTCAGTGAGTACAGAGGCAACTAACACAAGCTGCAAGGTGGAAAATTCCTGTCAGATACTAGGGAAAACATCCCCAGTGAGGGCAGTGAAATCCTGCAGCAAGGGCACAGAGAGGCTGGTGAATCTCTGCCTGTGGAGGGGTCAAACACCAGATTGGACAAGGTCTGAGCAGCCTGGACTAAGCTGGCCCTCTGTCGAGGCCGGTGGGGAGCGTTGGACAACCTGACTTCCACTGGTCCCTCTCAACCGAAATGATTCCATTATTTTGCTCCTGTTGGGAGCTGGAACAGACCTGTGGAGTCTCTATTTTAGATCTCCAGGCCATCCTGAGCCAAATTAAGAGACATGGGCAGCCTTTGAGACACTTAATTTTGTGTTGGTGTGAGAATTACGATCACTGTAAGGTTGTGATGGCTCTGCGTTTTTAAAAATGTAAAAGTGCAACCAGTTTTCTTATTGTATTTCCTTTCTTCACCATGTATGAATTCACCCCTGCTGAGTTTTAATCTACTGTGAATTTTCTGGCTTTGTTTCTTTTGAAGAGCCCTTGTAAAAAAATTGCATGGACTTTGAATGGAAATGAGAAGTAATTCAAGGCATAGATCTGTTAATCCTGAGACCCTCAGTGCTACTTCTTCATACACATCGGGAAAATATGCAAAGTTCCAGCAATCAGTTACAGCATGGCTGCAATGAATCTGTTATTAGCTCATGCAAGGCACAATACATGAAGACTGATGCAGGAGGAAGGAGGTGAAAGTGATTTTTTTTTATTTAAATGGTCCCAGTTCAATCAATTCTCTGTCTTCTCGGCACGATAACCAAATCGTGGTTGTCTCTGTGAAACAAGAGGATTGACACCACTTTAGTGTGTTTCATTTTACAGCAGTTGTTTTCCAAGACATAATATTAATAAAGAAAAACTAACAAAACTTCACTAAATAAATGAAAATAAGGTTAATTATTAGGTAGATTGCTCTGTCTTCCTCCTCCATAGCATCTGTATGCCTTTTTTGGCTTTTGCATTGTTTTTAATTTTTACTTCTTAAAGAAATGCTACAATAAAATGCTGAAATAAATAACATCTAATAAGCACCACTCTCTTGCCTTTCCAATCAGGAAAAAAAAGAGTGTGTCAGTGCATTGCAAAGAAACAAATGGTAACAACAGAGTGCTGGGAGCAGCACAGTCAGGTTATAACTTTGTCCTCATCCAAAGGAGTTTGTGAAGAGCACTATAAATTTCCAGCGACATGAAGGAGGATTTTGCCAGTGACTTACCATTTGTCTTTGTTTCAATTAATGGTTTGGCTGCCTGGTAAAATAACACAAAACATAGATGTACTCGAAGTACCCCAGAAATTCTTTTATTTCTTTCCCCTCTTTTTTTTTCTTTTTTATATATTTTGAGCATCACATATAGTTAACAATGTGTCAACACTGCCTTAAAAAAACCTCTGGTTCTGTTTTTATATATGTGAACTGTAAAAAAATTTCCTTCAGGCTCCAAATTTGCAGGGTCTTGCTCATGAGATCCTGTAAAACATTTTATGAATTCATAAAATTGTGTTAGATTCTGCTCCAGCTCTTGGATTCACTCTCTACCACAAAACTTTAATAACGTGTTTTCAATGCACTTTTATTAGGGAATTTCTTACAGAACCTATCAAAAAATTGTGATCAGAGTTTCCTTATAGCTTTGTTTCTTCTTATCACAAATTAAAAAGCAAGCTTGCTGTTTCTGCTGTGTTAGAAATTGATTCGTGACTCAGGTAACCACCACTCTCTTTTTCTCTCAGAAAGGTTGTCACACACTTGCACACTCGCACAACTCTCACATTTCCCTCACTTCAACCTCTCCACTCTGCTTGTTTTAAATAGTTCCAGAAGGATTTTGGATGGCATGGGCAGCCTGGCAGTGATCTTTAAGCACTGTTACTGTACTTACAAAATCTCCCTGGGGAGGATTTTAATTCAGCAGAGTACCTCTCCAAAGTACTTGAGGGAATTAGGTTTCCAGAAGGGAAGAACCCAGGATTTTCATTTGCTCAGCAGAGCTGAAATCAAGTGAATTATCTGTGATATTGTTAATAAATAATAACGGAACCCTTAACATGACTCTTTACTTTCTGTGGAGTGTCAAAATGCAGGATTTGTCCTGCTGTGGGAAAACCATGTCTGTGTCATCCTGCCCCTGACAGCAGCTTGGGGCATGGGCTGACATACATCAAAAAACCCTCACGGTTAAATAACTTCCCTTACAAATTAATTTCCAGATCTCCAAGTTCATGCCTGAGAACATGGACTGAAATGCAGGATAGCTTTTATTGCGTGATCTGTATCCCTCAGTGGTTCAGCATCAATGAGTTTCAAAGGCTCATTAGTGTTTGCATTAATTGCTCCTGCACGGACAGGCATTTCCTCTGACCAGGGTTGCAGAGCGTTTCCAATTCACATTAACTAGATTATCTCTTTCCTTTCATAAGGATATGTGCAGGAGAGCTCTATTTCTATATCCCACTTGATATTTTACAACTGTATCTCCCCCTCTTCTCTTTTATCTGCTATTGCTGCTCTGCAGCTGCTGGTTTGGATTCGATGCTGGGGTGTCCATCAGTGTATGTGAAAGTATGGACTAGGCCTTTTGGTGGTCTGTATAGAGGTGAAATTTATTATTTATTGTTTCTGATACCGAATTATGTTGTAAAGTTTATTTTTTCTGATGGTCAGTTCTGTTCACAGGTTGCCTTTTAGTTGGGGGACACTGCATCCCACTTTCAATACCCGTCTGCTAAGGTTAACAAGTGCTTCAAACCACATCCCAAGTTTGGTCTCCTGTAGAATATTAAAAACCACTTAACTGAATCCTGCAGAAGCTGTGTTCTTTAGCAAGCTCTGTGACTGCTGGCACCAAAAATGTGCTCTATCCCTGCAGGCAGAGGGAAGATTACCCTGGAGAGGGACCACAGGGTTGGAGGGGAGGCAGAGCACTGCTGAACAGGGCTTTGTACTTCAGACCTCTTTGTGCAGACCTGTACTACAGGAGCCCTCCAGTGAGTCTCTGTAGTGTGCCAGACTGCACAGCAATTCAGAAAGACCTACTTTATGTAGGAGTCATCTCTCTGCATCTGCACTGGGACAGACAAAAGTATCACAGACTAAATTCCTGTGAAATCTCCTATGACTGAGCTGGCAAATGATGTTTACCTGGCTAATCCCCATCTTTAGAACAGGCTGAAATAAAATCTGAGGCTTGAATATGTTCCTTGAATCATCAGGATAAACATCTGAAGGTTGTAGTGGCGCCTTGGGTCCATCAGTAATAAAATATGTGTGTGAGCTTGTGCTGTCATTTGTCTCATTTCTAGTAGCACTTTCCCTGGTAGAAGCAAGCAGAGAGACAGAATGGCCAGGAGTGATAAACTGCTGTGTCAGAGAGTCAGTAAACCTTAGCCACAGAGTCCTTCTGCTTGTCATAAGCAAGTGATTTAAACTTTTATGCCTTAGCTTCTGCCAGCAGATTTTGCACAGATTGTCTTTCCTCACCCCACCTTACAGCTGTCATCTCCAACAGAGAGCTTAGAAGTGATAAAAAAATCACCTCTACAAACAGGACTAAGAAACCACAAAGAAAACTCATTAACTCATTGCTTGTTGTAATCAGTTCAGCCAGAGCTGCAAATCAGTGCTTTCCCCATGGCATCTCTTACCAAAAGCTTTCCTTTAAAGGAAATCTTAGACATGAAAACGAGGGTAAAATGCTTGATGGTCCCTAAGGTTTTGGAGCACTCAGTTCCTTCTACAGTTAACGGAATTTGGGCCTGTAAATGCCTTATGTGGCTTTGAACATCCTGCTTGACTGATATTGAAACTGCCAGAGCTCATCACAAGCTCCCGGGGGTGAGCACGGGCAGGGCCTCCCGGGAGAGGAGAATTCCAGCAGCCAGCAAGGAGGAGGAGGTGCTCCTTCATGTGGATATGAAATGCTTTGCTTTCATAGCTGTGAAGACACAGCACTTACAGATCTTCAGTGGAGCCTTCAAGTCTTTAATTTCATGTCTTCATATGTTCCAGAAGTCTTCAATTAATTAATTAGTCAATTATCTTTTAATAGCTCTTTTCTGCTGCTCTGGGCTACACATGTCCCTTTGGTTGGCTGCTATGTGATTTTATCCAAGGACCAAACATTCTGTTCCTGACTTCAGCTGTGCTCAGAGACCTCCTTCAGCACAAGACCACCTTGTCTGCAGTGCTGGCTGTGTCTACACAGGGCAAAAAGTGGTGTTTGTGGGGGTAACTGTGATCTGCAAGGTCTGGCCCCAGCTGGGGAAATCAGTGGGCACCACTGCCGTAAAAAGCAGTGGGGCAATTATTAGGGTCACATTTCATGTAAGCTTTGGAATGAGAACTCATACTGGGGGCATTTAGGTACCCATTGGCAACTCTCTGGTAGCTTTTCTGAAATCTACTTAAATGCCCACAATAATGGTTAATTAAAATGCTCCAGTTCCTTCCACCTGAAGTGGGAATATTGCATGTTTGTTGTGACTCCTGCTCTGAAGGTGTGTCTTGTCTGGTTCCCACTGGTGGAGGCTGCTGCAAAGAGAAATGTGATGCTCAGAATCACTCGATGCACAATGCAAACTGCAGAATAAATCCCAGGAAAACGGCAAAAATCATGGACTTTATTCTCCAAGTTGAAATGTGTTTGTTTTAATAGCTGGTCTGGGAGGCACACTTTGAACTTCTTCTGATAAAAAGCTTTTTTCAAAATTGTGAAAGACTCTACTTCCGCAGATTTCATATTGATCTTCTGTCATTTGAGGGTTTAAAAATAGAATTGTTTCTTTTTGCTAGTTATAAAAAAATAAAGATTTTCTACTTCCAGAAAATCCAGGAGCAGAAAAAATTCAACAGCCCTAGCATGGATCATGCCACCAATGGCAGACTCAAAATAGGACACTTAAAAAAGTGAGTTGTTTGGATGCATGAAATTTATCTGCTTACTCCAAAGAGAATTTTCTTTGGTGCAGCTCTCTTTTAGGAAATCTTACAGTATTAAACCCACAGTGATAGACAGGAATTTTCTCCATCCAAACACTGATGGAAATTTTGAAAAAAGCAAACAGACTGTGATGAACTGTACAAAATCATCCCTGTAGCTGCCAACGTTTTTTTTTTTGCAGAAGAATAGGACAATTAGAACTGAATAATAATATTTTCCCATTTAATTGGTATATCTCAGGTTTGAAAAATGTTCTATAGGTCTTTGCAAAATGTTGCTAAATCTTTTTTCCCATGTGATGGGAAATGAAAATGAGTGGCAAATGTAACCCCTCGTGACTGGCAAATGAAGTCAGTGATTTGAGGGATGGTAGAGAGGCAAAGAATGAAATCCAGCTTCTAACCTCTGGCTCATACAGGTCTGCCAGCTCTCAGGAAATCTTTGTGAATCTTAAAGGAGTTTTTGGCTAGAACCCTGATGTAGGAAAGGGGAAAAGGAAATCTGCGTAATTTGGATTGACCTTCCAGTTCTGAGAGAAAACTTTAAATGTGTCAGGGATCTAATTATGCCTTAATTACCTGTATAATGGGACACAGTTACTTTGGAATATGCATTTCAGTCCAGTTAGGGGTTGTAAGAAGCCATGTAAATTATGCAAATCCTATAAAATGGGGTAGAATAAAGCATTTCTGTGGGTCCAATTCTCTGATGTTTTACAATTCAAGATCAAGAGATTTATGTACAATGATTCAAACAGCTCAAAATACCTCGAAGACATAATTCATCCAAAAGTACTTACAAGCAATAATTGAGTCAGCTGATGAATTGAGTGCTAATGATGAGCAAGGAAGACTTCCAGCGTCTGAGAACTGTTAGCTGGATCACCTAATCTGGTACTGAAGATAATTGCCTAGCAATATTTTTGGAAAAAGTAAACAAACTGAAAAAAGTTTAATCCCAGCAAGTTTTCATGTAGCTGAAGGAGTGCCCAGAAAGCCGCTGAGATCATAAAACTGAAGTTTATTTTTTGTTGGCTTTTCTACTGCAGTTAACATTTGCAAATGTAATCCTTCAAATGCGGGATGGATCACACTGGCAGCCCCGGAGGGCGTTAATGGCCCTTTGTGCCCCTGCCCAGCTGCTCCCACCCCTGCCCACGGTCCTGGAGACCAACACCAGCTCAGGCAGGGCTGTGACTGTGACCCTGGCTCCTGGCTGCACCTGGACCTCCCTGTAAGGAGCCTGTCTCCCAGGTCAAACTCTTGGAAATATCTCCCAGCTTTGTCTCCAGTCCAGTCTTTCTGAAATGCCCTTTGCTGCCATATCCCAGATGTGGAGTCATCCACTAAACAGTTTCTCCAGTGTTTTCTTGGATGGTTGGCTGCTTCGGCCCATTTTTCACTCTTTGGGCTGAGATGCTGTGGAGTGAGTGCTCCTGAGTACTGTGGAAGGAAAGGCAGCAACCAACACCAGACCTCACTGTTGGTTTGCTGTGGATCCCTCGGAATGGGAAACAGTGGGTCAGCTGAGAATCAGGATTAAAGAATGAGATATTTCCAAGGTTTCCAGGCTCTGGAGAAATAAATCAGTTGCTGAACATTCCTTAGCCAAAGAAACACCCACCTGGCCACCTCCAGCACCCCTCAGGGGAAATTCTGACATCCCACAGCAGTTGCTTACATGGAATTCCTGGGAAGTTGGAGAGCTTCACTTTGGTCCAAACCCAAATGATAAGATCTGTATTAGCAGGATGCAGAAATACAAGTTTTTGTTGTTTGCCTGCAGCTGTTGAAAGTGTCTCTGAGCTTCCTCTTATCTTCTAGGAAGGAAAACCTCCAGGTGCAGGAGATTTAGACTGTGCAGCTTTGTGACCACAGGCTATTTATTATCATTGCAAGCAAAGGAAGATTCTGTTTACTTTTCATTTAATTACAGTATATTCCCACATATGACAGTACTTTAATGGGAGCTCACACCAAATCTCTGTGGTAATTTTCTCTGCCTCTTTGGGCTTAAGATCTTATGAAGACTTAGGTGATTTGTTTCAAAATCCATTCTCTTGTGGACTTCCAGGGGTTTTGTGATGCCAATTGCTGTACTAATTCTTACTCGCTGCACAATGTGCTAATTAGTTTTGAAAACAATTTCACACTTTACTGGGAAAATAAAAAAGCAATAATTTTAGTTACCATTAGAAAACAGTGTGGACAGGAATGGTGACTGAAGCTTTGTCCATGATACTTAAAGCAACACGTGGACAACCTGATGCATTTCTGTTGTGTCATCAAAACAGTGCACCCTGTTTTAATTCAGCAGCAGTAAACAACAAAACAAAGCCAAACTCCTGGAGTAATGCATAGTGTGTCATGACTTTCCTAACTGATAGCACTGGTGTTAGTATTGCTGCAATACTAACAAGTTTATATTTATTATCAGTTCTGGTTTGTGTTTCTCCACATTTGTCAGACAATATCCAAAACACAAAATGCTATTCAGTAGAAAACAGCAATAAAATTAGTGTATAGCTTCCTCTTTCCCTTTAATTAATCAAAGAACAGGCTCTGGATGGAACAGAGCTAATTCTGGCTGAGGGACCAAGATGAAACCTTTAACTACCCCAGTAGATAACCTCAACCAAAGGCACATGAAGCTGAATGAAAGAAGTAGGGGAAAGCTTCTCTGTAAGCACAGGGAAAACTTAAAGTGGAAGTCAGCTGAAAAATAGAGTTGTGTGGGGTGAGTCTTGAGGAGCAGAATTGGTAACTGTAGTTTGGGGGGGTGTGGAGACTTTGGGGTTCTATTGTGATCTTCTGTGCTTAATACTTGGAGATCAGTCCTAACCAAAACCAAGTTCAATCTGATATGGAAATGCTTGAGCTGTTCTTTACTGTAATAAATAAACTTGTAAGGAAGAAAGAAAACATCTTGGTAGGAGATGAGAGAAAAAGACCCACTGCCACTTTTACAGGCAGAGAACCTTTGCCTTACTCTGAGATGCCCACAGGCAGCAGATGGGGCATGAGTTCAGGGAGGTTGAAGGGTCCCACAAAAACTGAATCACTTTTAAAGGGTTTCCAGGAGAGTTAAAGACAGCTCAGAAATCCTCCTAGTTTATTCTGGACTAAGATCCAGGAAAAGTCGGTGAAAAAGCCTGCTTTCTGCAGTGGATTCAGAAGGACACCCAAGTATTTCTTCTTACAAAACCTGTTCATGGCACATAAAAAGAAAGCATGCACCTAAATGTGAATAGCCAGCTGTTGGAAGGAAACCTGGAAAATAAGGATTTACAGGGCTGAATCACAGCCTACCCACTCCTTGTCTCCTGTCTTTTATACCCAGACCTTAATGTCAAAAACGTCATCAGACCACCTAACCTGAGCTGTTCTTACTGAGCTTGTAAACTCCATCTGATCAACTGGTTTTGTCACATTGCTCTGATTTAGCTGCTAACTTCATCAAAAGAACATCTTCCCTGAAGAGAAAGAACATACAAAGTTTTCTTGTGCCAGTTTTTGAGTGATCAGCTGCTCTGGGAACTTCTTTCCCTTTAGTAAAATTCAGTTAATCCTGTACCTCTTAGGAAGGGCACATCTGTACCTAACTCTTGTATCTTAAGTGCTGCAGATATTAACAATGGCTGACCGAGTTATTTTCTACTAAGATCGCCTTCCAATGCATTTTTTCCTTAGTTCTGTAAAAAGACTCGTGTTTGACCAATGTTGCATGATTTGTGTGATTCCTTGCTCACACTTGCAGTATGAGAACTTCTCCATTTGCTCCAGGTGAAGATGACTTGCTGGAACTTGCTGAATCAGCCAGTTCACTGAAGAAGATAAATCTGAAGGAAGAAGCTAAGTTGGGAGTTGTGAGAGTGTTGTGTTTTCTTTCTGGGTCTTTGTGGGAAGAAAGTGCTCTTTCAATGAGGTATTGTTAAAGGCAAGTGATTTTTCAGGATCCTGCTGGGGAAAGAGAAGAGAAATCCAGAAGCTGGCTGATGTGGTTATGTGCCTGAAGATTAGGTAAGTAAATATATTGTAGTTCTGATTACTCTTAGTATCTACTGATTTATGAAAATGTAGAAGCTCTTTGGTTGAATGGCATGTCTATAAGGACTGTGCCTTGGTTAGGTGATAGTGGTGAACTACAACTAATTCACCATTAGTCCTGAGGAAAATTAGGTGCTAGATCTTACTATGGGATCCCTTTAAAAGGCTGGTTTGGGAGCTCTTTATTCCGTGTCAAAATAGTAATCAGCAAAACTCCAGATATGAGTGTAGGCTTCCTACCCTGCTGAATAGATGTGATCTAGTTCACTTCTCCTTTCCTTAAAACAGTAACTTCTGCAGAAGGTGTGGTACTTGCTTTACATCACATTTACTGGAGGCCAACTCTCTTGCAGGAGATGTTGATGCCTGTAACAGGGCTCTAGGCAAATGTGGCAGAGATTTGGAGCATTGTATTCTGTTTCTTAATGTGGAAGAGATTCTGCAACTAAAATCTATTTGTCTCCAGGTGCTCTTCATGGTCTACTTAATGTAAGCATTTTCTTGTTACATTACTGCCTGCCTCTCTGCACAGCTCCAAAATAGTGATTAAAACCTGCCGTGACTCAAGGCTTTCCTCTGGAAAAAAAAAACCCAACTAATTCTAATAAGAGTGTTTATACCAAGATTCACTGAAGTAGTTCTGAGTCTTAGTAAAGTGCAACTGTGCAGGAGATTATGAGCTTTACCCAAAGCTATGTGGGTTGGCATCCAGGATTAGATGTTTTGAATCCTCCTCTTAGGAGGGTGCATCCGTGCTTCTGGAAGGAGATGTTGGATTTTTAATAAAAGTAATGAATAAAATTGTCTATTTGTAAAGCACATGGAAGGAACGTCACAGGAACTTCTTGCTCTCCCACATCTTTTTATTCTCACTGCCTGGGGTTTATGACAGGAACTGCAGCAGTTGTTCTATCCAGAGATGTAAGCCTCCACTATACCTTGGTGTGACTGCTGGATTTGTATTTCAGTTTTGATTGAAATCTTTGCTTGGAAGACAAAAGATGCTGGAAGATACAGGATGAACTCTCACCTGGAGATTAACACGGTTCCTTGTGTCATATGCTGTCCCCTGAACTTGGCAGGCTGAAACTTACTCTAGTTTCAGAGTGAGGATTGTAAAAGCGATTAAGTTAAGCTTCAAGCACAATGAGCAAAGAATGCCTCAGACTTCTTTTCAAAAAGTGAAGGTAGAATTAATTTAGTGCAGATTGTTTAATTAGTGATGGACTATTTGGTGATAGAGAGCCTGCAGTGTAATAGAGGTACAAATTTTGTATGTTATGCTGTTAATTGTTTTTCCCTCTTGTATGTTAAATGACACTTTGCTTTCTTGTCAATATGTTTGTGAATCAGGAATTCATAGCCAGCTGAACACTTTGTTTTATTGGCATGCTGGTTATAGTAGCAGCCAGAGGTTTTTGTTTAATTGGAATATGAGAAGCCAAAACTTGTACCCAAATTTTAGTTTAGGAAGTGTAATAGACATCTTTCATATCAGTTCAATTTGAATTTTCAGACGATTTACAGATGAAAGGTGATATGTTAAATATTGGGTAGAGTACATGTATTTGCACTTTCTCTGCAGCCTTCAGAGCACTGTGGGTTGCTGCAACACAGAACCAAATCTTGATGCAGGGTTCTCTGCAGGTGGTGATAAATGGAGTGTACTACTCAGCAGGGAGTGGGTCTTCCTAAAAGAGTTGGAGGATAATGCAGTGAGAGTGGAGGGAAACAAGGCTTTTTTGTGAGTGTGTATGTGGTAGGGCTTCTTTTAGTCTAGTAAGTGTCAGGTGGCCTCAAAAAATAAATCAAAAATCTCAGCCTAATGCCCAATTTCAGGAAAATGCTGTGCTAGACTAAGTAGGAAAAATGAGGTGTTGGAAGAGTGAGGGTGACTGAGTGGAATAACTGTATGAATAATATATTGTTTTGGTTTCTAACAAACACTGCTGTGTGAATAATGGTCTTTCACTGGGCGAAGACCTTATTCAGCAACCCAGCTTTGAAAAGTTGAGCGAACAGGTAAATGCTCAGCAATACCTATAAACAAGTGTGCTGCATGAAGACGTGAATGTGTGTGGGTGTGGCTGTTGGACCTGCACAGGAAGCTTGGCAGATATTTACATGTGATCAAGAGGGGCTTGCAGAGCTGCTGGGGGACATGTCCTTCCACATCTCTATAAAGGGTCACACTGGAGCTGTCCCCCCTTGTCCCACACTGTGGCCCTGTACCTATTCTGGTTTATGTGCATGACATCTATGTAGCCGCTTCCATCTGATCATCTTCATGCTCTTTCACAAAGAAGGAGGAATGAAAGGGGATTTTTTTGTTTTGTTTTGTTTGTTTGTTTTTTCCCAGTGGAATACTCCATATTTTACTCTTACAATATAGGTTAAAGAATTCTGAAGTATTTTAATCATCCTCCTTAAAGGGCTGTAAGGCATCAACTGGCCTGCGGAAAAACTTACTGGTGGTGACCCACGAGGTCTGCCTGAACAGGGAGAGGACATAATCTGTAAGAGTATCTCCAAATAGAGCATTGGCTCTTGGCTCAACAGTGGGTCTCTGTTCCAATGTGTTTAGACAACTCAACAATGTTGACCTACTGGTATCCACTCTGCATGTTCTTCTTGTGACTGCTAGGCTCAACTGAGTGCCCCCAAAGCGCCTGTGGAATTCTGGGCACAAATTCTGCTCAGGCATGTCCAAATAACCACTGTTAAACTCCAGTGTTTCAAAAACTGTCCGTAGTGTTCACAAAAAAAAAAAAAACAAAAAAAACAAAAAAAAACAAAAACAAAAAGCCCCAAAACAAACAAACAAAAACCAAAACCAAACTAACAAAAAAACAAACTCCTTAGGGTGATGTGTATTCCTGCAGGCATTCAGGCCATTCCAAAGACAAGTGGAGCCTTGCAAGCCTGACTGGGACAGTACAAACACCCACATTGGCTTCATTGCTTTGGTGATAAGAAATGACAGTTCCCTCTGTTCTTTGTGAATTCCAAGATACAGCATTGCTGTATGGGATTATTTTTCTCTTGAACAGTCATTTTCATTGTGGGAGATGGTCCTGCCCATACTTAACGCAAATGTGACAGTTGCCTGAAAGCTGTTGGAGCCCTTTACAGGTGAACAATTACAGATTTCTTTCCCCTTGTAAAAGGTGCTGTGTAAAGGATGCATCATGTACCCTGTCAGACAAAGACCATGAAATGACTCAGAGTTCTGCTCTGACCTGCTGAGCTGATGTGAAGACTGGGCTGAAGAAACATGAAAATAAGTCATTGTGCTCTGTAATGTTTTTATTTTACTTTAAAACAGCCTGCCCTATTGATGTATATTCCTTGTTGTTGAGTCTGTGCTATTTTGTTTCTTATCTGGAATTACTCTTATATAACATCAAGCTTCAGATTTCTGGCTCAGATTTGTGTCTTTGGGACCCCTCAGCTTTCTTGCATCTGATTGTGTTTTGAGGAGATGCAAAATCTGCTTGAATACAAGTATGCTTCAGGGGGTTTGATCAGAGCTGAGGCAGTGTGTGGTGCTGGCAGTGACGTTCATGATCTGCCTGCACTGATGGGGTGTTTGATAGGTAACTGTTATAGTCCTCTGCTGGGGACTCCATATTCCCGTTCTTGTTTTCATGCCCTAAAAATGTATTTGCCTTGACTCTGAGAGCAGCTTTTGCTTGTTCATTTTTTAGTCTCTTTCATCTGATTCACAAGAGATCTATTGTTACTGAGATACTCTGATGGCAGGGCCCTGGGGTATGTGGTTTTTAATGTATGACAAAACCTTACTGTGTGTTTAAGGGAGTTATGTACTTTAAAGAAATTAAAGAATTTCAGGCTACTGTGGTGGGAAGGAATAAGATGAAGGGTCACTGAAGAACTTTTTGGAAGGTGATCAGGAATTCTCTCCTAACACTTGGCAGCACTGACTGCTTGGAGGTTTGCTGTGGAGGTCAGGGATGATGTTTAAAATCCTTTGACTACTTCTGACAATGCAGCTCTGTGTCTGAGGAGAGATGATCACCACTGGAACAGTCTGGGTGCAGCACTGGGTACTGCCCAATTTGTCTCAGTAGGGTGTGCAGGCAGAGGGACAGATTTCCTTCACAGGTACTTCCAACATTTTTGTGTTGGCTTGCTTCAAAGCTGAAGGGATTCAGTACTGGGCATATCAGGGATTGTGTGGGTGTGCTCCCCACATTTAATTGACATTAAGACCCATGGTCTGGGTGTTCAGTACAAAGTTGCATTAGGAACTTCTGAGTCTGGGCTGAGGGAATTCTGGTAGAATTTTCTCACACTGACTGCCTTGGTTTTGATGGAGTTACTTGTTGGCTTTTATTACAACAGGATGAAATTATGTCTTTGACCCTGGTGGTATGGGTTTGTTATAGATGTTCAAAAATGCAGTACCAGTATCTTGCTTGCAGTCTTGCTTCTGCTGTTCTGTAATTGGTCTCAATCATATCATGGAATAGAGGCCTTTTTTTCCCTTCTGAAGTGACTGGCAACACCTGCTCAAGTCTATTTAACACTGCAGGTAGAACTTGGGGAAAAAACAAACCCAAAGAACAGCAAACCATTTCATTTTTTCTAGCCTTCAGTATGAGAAATTGGCCAATGGACTATGTTCTGAGAAGCCTATTTGTCTTTCCTTGTTTTAACCTACCTCATGGGGAATTTAGGTATTTGTCTCTTGTGAGCTAAGCAATGTGACTCAACATTAAGCAACTTCGAAAACATCGTGTTTCAGCCTAGCCTGCAGTGAGTAGACAGTTGATGGGGCTCCTTAATTTTTAAGAAAGTAATTGTCATGAGAGGTAGCCCTTGCTACTCGGCCAGGGGATTGGTCTTGTTTTCATCAAAACACTCAGACTTTCTGAATAACGTCCTGAAGGGAAATGGTTCTTGGCAAAAGAGTTCTTAATTACATTCTATTTCAAATTTATTTTACATTCTGATCTTTATAGCAACCAAGTGTAATGGGTTACTTCTGAGAAACTGGCATTGTGGCCTGCCCCTTGGGGACTTCTGGGGCGGCTCAGAGAATTACAGATGCTATTAAACTTCTTGCAGTAATCACAAATTGAAAACACAAGAAGCCAGGAAAAGTGTCTTGCAATTATCTTTGAGTCACAAACTTGCAGCAATGCCTAATTCACCTCTAAATTAGAAAGGAGATGTTCTAGTGCTGAGAAACGTGCCTGCATATTTTAGTGACATGATGAATTGCTTAGATGCTTTCAATCTGCTGTCATTTAGTGTTGACACTATCTGCATACAGTATTTTAATTAGTACAAACAATAATTAGGTGACAATGGTGAAGTCTTCAGCAAGTATGAATCAGTGTCTGTCTATACACCTTACTAGATTCACATGAGAGATAGTGTGGGGAATACTTAATAACCTCTGAAAGAGGATAAAAAAATCCTTCAGTTTGTATATATTTACTAATAAGACTGGTGGTGATGCAAAGTGTAAATAATGGATGTAGTACCTTGTCTTGAACAACTCCTTTCATGCTCTGCTGGTGGGAATACTTTTTCTGGCAGCTGGATAACGAGCATTGTACCTTCCCCCTTTGAATGCTGCAGCCATGCCAGGGAAAACAGTTTGTACTCCAAATGCAGCTGTGGTTCTGGAAATCAGCGTCGTTTTCCTTGTAGAGGGTCAGCTGGGGCCAGAGGGGGGACTTGAATTTCCTGGCAGGGGTCACCTGGGCTGTTCCCAGAAAAATCCCTTTGCCTGGCAGGGGGTGGTGCATCTCAGGCTCCTCTCTGGGAAGTGTCTTGTGATAACAGTGACCTTGGTGAGGGGCAGAGCTCTGACTTTGGCTTCAGCTCTCTCTGGGCACCAACTCTTGCTGTGTCAGCAGCAGAGCTCCTGCTGGGTGCCGGGCTCAGCCTGGTGCTGTGGAAGCTGCAGAGCCTGGAGGCAGCTCTGTCTGTGAGCTCCAAGATGCTGTTGGGTGAGAAGGACAGCCCTGCTCCTGACAAATGTCCCCGAGGCTCAGCATACTCTCCCAATGAGCTGGACACTGTGACATTTAGAATAACTCCAAAACGTGAATGACAGCAGCTCTTCTTTCACCTAAAGTGATGTGAATGTGAATGACGTCCCATCATGCCCCATGTGAGAGTTTTCCTGCTTTTGTTTCTCTGGAAACACCTCTTCCTGGATTGGCACCATTTAATTTCTGCTGCATGTATGGTGTTAATGAAAGCTCCCAAACAGAAAATGGCTTCTGACATTGAGAAGCAAACAACTCCCTCATTGTCCCTCTGTGGCATGTCTGAAGCTATGCTGCCAGTCTGTGTGCTCTGTCCCTGCATGAAACTAAGTTTTTGAGGAACCTTCCTCTGAATTTGGTCAATTCTGTAAATTGCTGGTACCAAAAGAAAATTCCTGTCATTTGTAATAAGCACAATGTTTATACTTACGTGGTGGTCAGGGACATTTTAATAAAATGTCTTGCCTTGGAAATCACTGCTGAATTAGGCAAATTTGTGCATTTGCTGACAACTGTAGTGCAGAATCATTAATGCCTTTTGTGAGTTACTTCTTAAGAGTATGGGATTTACTTCTCAAGGAAAAGAAAAATAGGAATAATAGTCATTACCAATTCCCTGGGCAGCATCTAATTTCAAGCCTGAATTTCCATGTATAAAACAATACCTGAATAGAAATAAATCTTTAGATGTACTCTGGGAGGACTCTGCCTATTAGAGCAATTTAAAATATAAGAAATAATAATTAATGCTTTCATCCTTTTAGTAAAACTCTGCATGCCCATTAACTAATTACTCTCCTGCCTGCTGATATTAAACTTAATGCTGAAACATTGCATTTGTATCCACAGCTACCATTTTGGTCTAGAAATAATTGTAATTATGCACACAGAAAATTGTAAAGCACCTGCATTTTTTCACACAGTTCTGAGATTTAATTATTAGTTGAGTACACATAAAGAAGGCATTTGGGGTAAATAACTCTGAAAACCTCAACTAAAGTATATAATAGTTCTTCTACAAAACAAATCTTTTCATACCCCCAGTATTTTAGGTCAGACTGTGACACTTGATGCTTTTATTTACTCTCTCCAATTTGACTACTTTCCAGGCAAAATCTTAGACTATATTTTTCTGCTAGAATTTTCCTACTGAGAACCAAAGGTAAGCTCTGCTGATCCCAGAGCAGCCTGGGGTTCTTTTCAATGGCTCTCTGATGTCTAATAAGGTGTGAATTTCCCTCCTGAAGCTTTTTTCATAGCTCACTTTCTTCTATCCTCTTTCTTCGGGGTAGATTCCAGAGTCCTTCACCTGAATGCTCCATAGCAAGCTTTTTTTTTACAATCCCTAGGTGCACTCTTAAGTCTCCTACCCTTCTCAAGGCAATATCCCCCCTCTTGCCCCAGCCCAGAAAGAGCCGCAGGAGTGTCCTGTACCACTGAGCTGTCCCCCCACTCCTTTGCTCTTCTCTGAAAGCAGCAGCACACTGCAGAACTCTGCAAAGTTCTTTGGTATCACCTCACAAGGTAGGCAAGCACACTCACGCTCTCCAGGAGGAGTAAACAGGACGTGCTTTAGTTAGTGCTCCAGAGCTCTTCAGCTCTGCTTTGGACTCACTCAGCACTGTTGCTCATTGTAGGAACAGAGAGTTCTTTCCTTGAGCTACTGACTGGATTCTGAGGAAAGCTAAAAAGTTGAAGAAATTTAAAAGTGTGCTTTTAAGAAGTTATTTCTGTTGCTTGCTTTCCTATTTAATGGGAGAAAAATATTTCTGTTCTCCATCCTTAGTAAAATTGCTATTGGGGCAGGGGATTGTGGACCAAGTCTGAATATTTGCTCTCTTCCTGATTTAGAGCAATTTTTGACACTTATAGAATGTCTGGTTATTTTGGTGCTTTGGCTTTTCCTCTGAGTGGCAGAGCAGAATTGTCATCAGAAACACTAAGTTGAGGATTTGTGTAACTTGTTGGAAATGATAAATAACAGGCCACTTCAGGTGGAGCCTGATTGTCTAAGATCTTTTAAATCAAAGTAGAGAAAATAAGTGGAGAGCTTTCTCCTCTTATCCTCTATCTCGGAGGCATAAATATTCAGGTTGTTTTTTGTTTGTTTTTTTTTTGTTTGGTTNATTGTGGGTTCTTTTGTTATTGTTGGGTGTGGGGTTTGTTGGAATTTGTTTGTTTGTTTTTGAGGGGGATTGTGGGTTCTTTTGTTGTTGTTGGGTGTGGGGTTTGTTGGAATTTGTTTGTTTGTTTGGGGTTTTTTTGTTGTTGTTGTTTTGGTTTGGGGGGTTGTTTTTTGTTTTTGTTAAATACTATTTGTTTCTAGGCCCAGCACAGGGCTTGAGTTTGTAATCTGATTTACTTCTGACTGCTCTGAAGTGTGCTGATTCCTAGGAAGGCCTAGGGGATTCTTACACTTCTCTTATTTTCCAGCACTGTTATAAAATGTTTCCTTGTGGGCTTTTGGGCTGCATTCCTGTGGGTTTCAAATAGGAAACCATATGTGACTTCATGCATTAAGTTGTAACAGTGTCTTGATGTACATTTAATGCTCCAATGATGCTAAAATAAATACAATCTTTTTAAACATAATTTCTATTTATAAATAAATATTGTAACCTATTGGTTTCAACATTTATTTATAATAAAACATTTCCTATGTTGCTGTGGAATCACCACCCTTCAGTTTTAATTTAATGCAACTTTGGGCTGCTTCTGTACAGGGCAATATTTCCTGCTGTGTGTTGGAGTTTCCTCCAGACTCACCAAGATCCAAGCCAAGCTGAGAAAACATGCATACATATTGATGAAGCTTCCATGATGAGGATTTGGAGAGGCCCTTATGTTGGAAAGATGCACCCAGGATTTGAACCAAGCCCTTGTGATCCCCTAGGCAATACTTTGTCATCAGGAACGTTCCCCATTTCTTAGTGACAGATTTTTTTCCTATCAAACCCACTTTTTTCACTTAGCTGACCTTCCTCTGTGGTTCATTTCGTAGCTTGGTTTAGTCAGAGACCTTTTTTCTTCCATCTGGGAATGAACTAATCAGCTGTCAGCTGCTGCCATGGTTGTTTTTGTTCAGCTTGCAGTGGAGCAGCTGCCTCTGGAGTTGGGGGGATTTCATCTGTGTGTAAATCTGGAGTACAGCATTTAAATACAGGCCTTAGGCTTTGACTGGCAAGAAATAAATTGGAAAGGGAGCTTGTGGTTTCTTCTGGAGTTGTGAGGATGGCCTTGGGGACTGCTGAACTCTGCCACCTGATACCACAGCAGAGGCTCTGCTGCAGGTGCTGCCTTATGGCTGAGCTTGTTGGTTTTGCTCATTAGTTACAGTTTAAGTGAGACACTTGGGATGCAACACAGTGGGAATGGAGAGGAGACAAAGCACTGCTCAAATTGATTTTGGAGACAACTTCTGCAAACATCTCTTCTTCCTGTCTCCTCTTTTTTTTTCCTCCCCCATTTCTTGCTCCCCTGAAAATTGAATTGTTTGTGGAGAGATGTTTGAGTTTGCAATGAGTGAGGAGGAAATGCCTCAGCAGGGAAAGAAGGAGAAGTAAAGTGACTCAGTAAAAGTTGATGTTGAATCCATTTTAGATGGTATTATATCAGTTGCTGAAATAAAGGAAAAGACTGAAAAGTTAAGGAATTAGATAAACCAGCAGCGCATCTGCTTCTCTCTGAGGTGGATGGAGAGTTGCTGTTGTGTTGTGGGATAATGCACTGCCCTGTCCAAGACATATTCGTGAGGCTCAGTAGCTGTCACTCCTTCCCAACAAACTGAGGGAAGGAAAAGTCATATTATCTGCCACTCAAACCCTGGAGTGAGTTCTAGTCACAGCCATGTTCACGGGGGGAAAACCTCAGATTTCTTATTATTTTATTTTTGTGTGTGTGTAAAATGTACCTCTCCTGAATTGCTATAGCCATCATGAGCTGGGTTAAGGCAATGTTATTTAAAAAAATCTTTATTTAGTAAGATGGAATAATTAAATCACCAGATTTGAAACATTGTCATTTCTCTTTGTGGGCAAATTCATTATGAAGCTTGCAATAAATATTTTAAAACAATTTTGTTAGTCAAACATTATCAAAACAAGTAATTTTAATGCTGCTTCATTTAAATATATTGTTTTCAAAGATTTTCCTTCATCAAAAAACCCAAAACAGTTAATGAGAAACTGTGCTCTGCCTGTATGAAGTTTGATGGGTTAGTGAAGGAGGCAGTCAGCCCCTGGGGATTTGATTCTATACAGAAAATGGATAGCTTGTGTTCTTGCTATTATTTATGATTTAATTAGGAGGCAGAAAAGGCTTTTTCTCCCTCCAGATCCCCTCACCCTGCCCCAGTTTTTCACTGATTATGCAAGTCAGAACCTGAGAAAACAAGTTGTCTAGGTGATATGCAGTATAATAGATTTACAAACTTATTCAGGCCCATCAATAATGACTTTTCTAAGGCTTTAGAGTTCCTCCATAATAGGGTTGGAAAACATAATACTGTGCTTTCCCTGACTGAAGTAATAATTGTCCTGGCTGCTCTGTCTGCTAAAGTTAATTTCTTCCTGGTGTTAGTGGCAGCGGGGAAGACAACAGGCAGAGACTAATGCCTTTACAATGTGCTTCAGGCTGGGAGTGTCAGGAGCTGTGTGGGCTCAAGGGTTGGGTTTTACTGGGAGAAATTGATTGATCCTGGTGAATTTGACGTTTAGGGAACAACCAGAGAAACCTGAGACTTGTGCAGATGTTTGAGCAGCATTGTGTGCCCCATGGATGGCTCATCTAGCCCTGAATTCACCAAAAGCAGCTCTAATGCTAAGTACAGATGCAGTCCATCACTGACATTGCACTTGGCCTTAAAAAATAGCAAGAACTGTGTGCTTTGGTATCAAGGCCTGGGTAAGTGGGCTGACAAATAGCTGCCCAAATCAGACTGCTGGGCACGGGCAGGGCCAAACTGCAGGGTAACAGAGAGTGACTGAGGCAGCCTGAGCTGCACCTCTGCTCCTCTTGCTTCTCACATGCAGCTGGCTGGGTGAAGGATGGAATTCTGCCCCTCAGACAGAAAAGATGAAATTGCAGGCTGGGCTCTGTGTGGGGTTCTGTGATTCTCCTCAATAATCTTTGTAGGGTTCTGCCGTGTTGCCCCATAGTGCTGACTTCTGTAGTCATTCTAAGGTGAAAAACAGCCTTGCAGACTGGCAGATGTACCAATTCCCTCTGAACTTTTCCTCTTGGCTTAGCTGGGACTGCATCTCCAGGCCTGCATGAGGATTCTTTTGCTTCCTGACCCTTTTAAAGGGGAAAATAACCAAGCAGTCTCCTGCTTGCAGGTAGCTATTTGAGAGGAACCTGTGGTATCCTCTAGCCTGCTATTTCTGTATGGATAGATATACATCAGCACAAATTGTCATAGAGGATAAAAATATCCAGACTAGAAATTAGGAAAAACTGTACGAAGCATAATTATCATCCTTATCCTGCAAACTCTCCTGAGCTTGTGAAATGGCCACTGAGTTAGTCAGCACAGCTCACTTCTGTGGCTGTCCTAAATGTTATGGTTCTTTAAATTTCAACCAAAATGTTAGAAAACTACTTCGTCCTGTGACCTCTGGAGCTCTTGCCTCCGATCATGTGAGCAGCTTGCAGTGATGAAGGCAAGTAATGAAGCAGCACTTCTGGGTGCCTAGTGAGCACCCCATGGAATATGTGGAGCCAAAGGGAAAAAAATTGAAAATAATATTCTAAAATAAGTGGTTGATGTTCAAGACTGCACTGAAACAATACCAGGAAGAAACAGATCCTGGGATAACAAAACCCACAAGCAGTGGGGTGGGAGAGTAAAAAAGAGGACTGGAAGGGTACAAAAGAACAGAATTCTTTTCTACTGAATGAAACAGAAATTCTTTTCTGTATGTATTCTATGAAGGATATGAGAAAAAAGATCATTGATGGTGATACACAAGGTGAAGGGGGAAAGGACAAGATGATTTGCAAATGCAATGTTAAGAATCTGGCACTCCCTGGTAACTGAACGTGTCTTTTAGACATTAAGGATGAAAAAAAAAAGCAGAAAGAAGGAGAGTGAGAAAAGAGTGAATTAAATGCCATAAGATCCTGCTATAAAATAGCTTAATCCTTAGTTTTACATATTCAAGAGTCCATGGGGTCATAAAGACCAGCAAGAAGTGTTTCTCTATGAAATTTAGATGTGCCTCAACTGACTCACTTGAGCAGGTCAAAAGCTGTTCATTTCTGTGTTATTAACAAGCTGAAGCTGGAGTTTGATCTTCACCAGGTTGAAACTGATGTTTCTCATGGAAGAGATGAGCAGAACAGCTGGTGCTTTACTGTGTCCTGATATCCCTGGAACGGAGATATTCAGTCACATTTGATTGAAAGTTCTTGGGACACTTCCAGCATGAAAAAGGAGTGAGGATCCACCTCACAAGCAGATCAGGATGTGCAGGGGAAAAAAATGGGTCACAGAAATGTGACTTGGGCACCAGATTGGTGCCTAGAATAAGATGTCATGTAGAGGTCTTCAAGTGCACAGAATAATCTGTCTGTAAAGAACTTGAGTCCTCTGCTGAAAGAAGTGAAAAACATTAACTTTTTGGAATACCTGTGTTGACTTTTGACCCCTGTAAGGTTCATTTATGGTAGTGGGGACTCTGCTACCTGTAATCTCAAATAGTTGAGTGGGATCACTTTATTCTGACTAGTCTGAACATGGAGAATTGATCTGAAAAAAGTAGAAATTCAGCTTGTAACTGGATGACATATTATGGTGGAAAAAAACCCAAAATCTCTCCTTTGTCAGAGCTGACAAGCACATTGGTCTGGAAAAATGCTGGGAAACAAGGCAAATTGTTTTCCAGATCCCATCAATATCTCAGCTGGATTATACAGAAGCTTTGTAGAAGACGTGTAAAAACTCATATCATGTAAAGGAAAGGAGAATATTTTTTTGTTGTAATTTTTAGTAGGTTATTGCCCTGGCTTAGGTTTGTAGGCAATGAAAAACACCATTTTGACTCTAGTAGAATTTGCATCAATTTAAGTGACTAGATACCTTTAAGACATAAAGTGCCTGACAAATCAGAGTACTGCTAAAAGACCTGAAGCATTTACTGAAGCTTTTTTTTGAACCAAGGTGACAGATATCCTTTTGGCTTGAATTCTGGGGAAGGTCTTGGGATGATTGCAATAGATGACACCCATACATAAGAAAAAGGAACCGTTGATAATTTTACGAGGAAACTCTAAATTTCAGTTAATTGTGTTTTGCCACTAATGTTTTATGTTGCACTTTAAGTGTGAGACACCGTTACTGGAGTCTTGGGTGCTATTTCTTCTTCTCATGACAAATGAGATTAATTATCCCAGTTGCATTGAAAAGGGCCCTTTAAATTGGTTGGTGTGGCATCCTGCAAACCAGGCCTTTGTGCAAATTCTTGAGCCTGTATGCCAGATTCTAGAGCCAAGAATCTGAAAATCAGGTGAACAATTTGGTATTTGTATCCCTGTGGTCATGGTCAGGTGAAATTTGAGAATACCTGAGGTTTTTGGGAGATACTGATATAACTTGCAGAGTGCTGCAGACAAGTGCTCCTGGTGAGCTGGGGGAAAAGGATGCTATTGGGCTTGACAAAGCAGCTGGAAGATGTTAATCTGAGGGCTAATTCTTGCAAGTATTTTATTTGTCTGGATTTGATTAATTAAAAAATGCCTTGCAAAAAATATGCATGTTAGCTTTGGAGCATATCTGGCAACAATTTTTTCTGCCTGGGGTTTAGCTGTGATTTTTTTTCTTGCTTTTCTTTTCCAAACATGCTCTTTCTCTTAATTATTGGGATTTTAAAAAGGGGAAGAAATCAAACACAGAACACATGATGCTGATTTTGCAAGGGATGAGCTGGATCTATTTAAATGTCATGGAGGTTATCTGTCCTTGAGCCACAAAATATTTAAGCAAATATATCACACTAGCTCAGCTCAACAAACCTGTGCTAATGTAGCACTGAGGCTGACACAAAGGAGAGTTTTGTAAATGCCACAAAATTCAGTCAATCTGTGTCAACCTCTGTGAACTCTCTCTACTCTGAGATGGCTTTTCCACCCCAAAGACTTGGGAAATGTTTAAAATCTATTTTGACTTGGAGTCACAACAGGAGCAGCTAGGATAACAAACCCTTCCCTTTTTTGTGAAACTCTTGCAGCCCATAACTGGATAATTCCCTTTAGGGGAAGGGAGTTGCCATCCTGTTGCCTGAGGTGGGATGTCCTGTGTGAGCACTCTGTTGCTTTCTGGCCACTGCCTTGAGAATTCTGCTTTAGCTGAAGCAGTTCAGCTGTGTTCACACAATTCTGCTGCAAGCTTTTATCCTCTAAATGTTGCTACAATTTTTTTCCTTTTCTTGGATTTAACAAATCATCTCATTTAAGTGTTCCGTTTAGGAGCTTTGTCATGTAGCAACGACACGTTCCTGTGGCTTTATGGAGGAGAAATGCAGTGGAGAAGAGAAGCACAGAGAGTCAACAACGACACCAAATAAAACCATAATCAGTATCCCATAATTACTGTACTCCTTCATCCAATGATTGTCTTGTACTCCAGAACCTCAGGAAATGAGGCTTTCAATAATTGATTCTGGTTTTGGGCTTCCTTTGGAGATGATAAAGCAGATTCTAACCGCTATGTATGTCTATGGGATGGTTTCAGGTAGTGGGCTGCTCATCTCCCATCAGCTGCTGTTCAGAGGGGGCATCACTGCCTCAAGGCATTAATCTGCTCTATGATCCTGTCCCAGTTCTTGTAGCTGTTTGGTCTTTTCCTGTTCTGCTTCTCACTCCATTGCCACTGTTCCCTGTGGAGAACAGGACCACCACTTCTCCCACTTTGTGTCTCAGGTGCAATCCTGTTCCCCTCCTACAGCAGAGTGGTACTGAAAGAGTTTCCAGGGACATTCTGCAGCATTCTTCTTGAGTTCTGAAGTGACAACCTTTCTTTCTAGACTGATAATAAAACCTTTTTACTTTGGACCTGTGCTTCAGTTGTCCTGATTAGAAAAAGAAATGCAAACCCCACAAACAAAAGCAATGGCTAGTGTTCTCCATTTGCTATAACTTTTGCCTGGGATGTTTCTTCTCAGAGATGCTATCTAAAGGTGACTCTTTGCTACATCATCCAAGCTGATTCAATTTCTCCTTGACTAGATCAAGTCTGATTTTTCTCTGCTGCTTCTTCCACTATCACACTTTACAGAGGGGGAAAGTGCAGGGTGCATGGAGAATTTAAAAAATAAAATTTGAGAAATTGCTCTGCTTATTATCTCATCCCCATCTTTTGTTCTCTGAGTAGAAAAAGCTTTTCCCTGCCTCTCATATGTGGATATAAGAGTATGAAAATAAGTGCAGGTACTTGATGTCAATTATAGTCATACTATTTAAATGCAAATTCTGTTTTTGTCAGGCTGATCCAATAAGATGAATAGAGGGCATTTATGTAAATAAGCATATTGTAATAGGACAATGAAGTATCTGTAATTTTGGTTGTTAGCATTTTCTTTTCTCCTGGAGGATGAGTTGACTAGGTTTTTAGGAACACAGGTGAGGGATGGGAGTGGCACTTGACATTTAGTGTTTGGGATAAAATTGTGTTGAGGCTGCAGACTGAAACAAAGAAGGTTCATTAGAAGCCCCGCAAAAGAAATGGCTTGTGATTTCTCATTTTCAGCATGCAAATAGGAAAACTGTAGGGAAGCAATGTAATGTTAACCTTCAGAAACATGAAACAAAGATGATTTTTAGAGTATAATAACACTTCACATTTTTTTAGAGTTGGGAGGTTTTTCCCCTCTTTGGGTATTTATTGTTAATATACCCAGTAACAGTCATATGAATTAAATAATTCTTATACACATTGCCTGTGTATACCAAGCAAACTACTTTCATACTGGAAGATAAAATTAGTTTTAATATAATTGCACCACTAATGAAATATCAAGAAACTTCAGATGTTGAGGTCTACTTTATTTGGACATAGCACCCAAGCTCCCTCTGTGAGACCAAGTGACACCTCCAGAGAGACTTGGAGTGGAACAAATTTCTCTCAAGATGTGTTTTCTATTTCCATAGATCATGGGAAGAATCTGGATTAGTAATGTAATTTAGATACCTATCAAATTAACATAGGAAGAGGAATTGAATCCTGAAGGGCTTTGTAGCAGTTCTTGCTGCTGTAAAAGTCAGCATGCATGGAGTTGGGTTAAGTGGGCTTCCAGTGGTAGCAGTCTGGGATTCAGTTCTATTATGGTGGAATTCCCCCTGAAATTAGTAATGAGGGATCTGTTCAGCACAAATAAGGCAATTCTATCCCTTTATCTGAGGATAGATCAAGGCAGGAGATTAATTGCCTGTTGGTACCCTGTAAATACTAGATTTAAACCACACCAAAAGGACTTATTGGTCTTTTACTGTTATCCGAAGGTGTATCACCTAATCCACCATACAGTACTTCAAGTTTGCACTTGACTTTTTTCAAAAATTTAATTTTTTTTTTCTATTCCCTTAATGTATTCTAGCACCGTGGGGTTGAGGGTGGGAATAATGGTAGTTACTACCTAAAATCAATCATGATTTTGCATTATGTGTTTTGCAAATATTTGGTGCCTTGAATGTCACCACCCTGCATTGCCATGCTGCTGGAAACTGGTGATTGGCCTGAATTTTGATGTCAACACAATTTCAGGTATTGCAGGCTGGACATAACCTATAAAATCTCAAAGTTATTTCAGTGAGGACCAGTGTTAACAGTGTGAGTGGTCTGACTACAATCCTGGTTTAGCAGTGCCATTGGGCAGTTTATGAAGCTGAGGGTACCACTGCACTCTGGCCATTTACATAACACAGAGCACTGTGCTTGTAATGATTGCAGAGTGACTGCAGAGATTGTTACTGACAATGTGCAATGTCACACCACTCAAACAGCAGGGTGGGACTCCACTTTCTTATATTGACTTTCTGTATGTGCTCAATATATGGAGACCAAATGAATGACTTATACAACCAAATTCTTTTGATCTACCTCCCTTATAGGAAGAGTTTCCTTTATATTAAGACTGTGATGCTTCAAAGGCACTGGTGTCTAGTACCACTTTGCTCTTTTTGAAGTGGAAAATTGGCTCCAGGAGTTCTGTCTGGAGGTAAAAGGCACTGCACTGGATTTAAAAATGTCCATTCATTTTGGGAACTGATGAATTTGATGTAATTTTCACTGGTAGATTTGGATGTATCGTGTGGCTGTTCCAGCATGTAAAACCTCTTTCCCATCTCATTTGCTTAGTAGGTAAAGGCCAGTTTTTATAAAAAATCTGTACATAGAACGAGAACATAATGTATCTTTCTTTCCAACCCCTGAGGACTGAATAAGCCTTAAAGTTCTGAAACTTTTTTCTGCTTTGTTCTGAAAAGAACTGTCTGATACAATTTGCTACAGAAGTAAAAAGTAAATTTTACCATATTTCAGTTATAGAAGCATGCTGATGGCTCAGTAGAGCTACAAAAGGGAAGTAATTTCTTCTAAACTACACAGAGATTTAGAATAACTGTTACATTGTCCTATTGTGTTACATTCTATCTGCATTTTCTGCGATGGTATGCTGAATAAATAACTTGCAGAAAATAATCCATCTGGCAGTTCTGGCTCCCTACATCTCTTCCTGGAACATCTACAGCGATGTTGTAACTTTTTCAAACTAATTACCAGAACTGTGCTGTGAATGTTCATAGATAATTGAGACTCTGTGTTGTAGACACAGGGATATTCTAGTTCTGCCATCTTCTTGATATTTGAAATGTGCCTGGTAAGCCTCAGTTGTAGGAAAGAGTGTGCTATAAGAACATGTCAGGAAGGTGACCATGACCTCTCTCTTGGAAACAATGGATAAAGAGAACCCAAAAGTGCTTTGAGGGAACTTTTTTCTGATGTTCACCAGCTGCTTCTCACAGGTGACCTAGAAATGGAATCATTCCTCAGAGATCAGTGACGATGTTCTCACTGAAAAAAAATCTCATCTTATGATTTGAAATTCCTGGCTTCCCAAAGGCTTCTTTTTACCACAAATTGGTTCCTGGAATGTGCCATCTTGCTGTTTATGGAAAACCATGAATCTAGCTTAATAAACGTTTGATCTACTATTAGGGAGAGTTCTTGGACCCAAGTTAGGAAGTTGATTTCTTGCATAACTTCACCATAAGGTAGAAGTGGACAGTAAGAGGAAATCAGGATTTCAGTGCCTGTTTCATACTGTGTCATGTTGCCTCCTCTTCCAGGAGTGAGAGTTGTGCCTTCAGGATTTAAAATGCACACACTGCTCCTCACAGCTGGGCAGAGAGAAGCTGGAGAAAAGTGAGTCTGTCTTCAAATCTTTAAAGATTGTTTTGTCAAGGTTTAAAGACGCGCTTTACCCCAGTGCAAAGCAATAGTATTGACCAGGGGAGACAAAGTATCTTATTAGACTTAAGAAACTGGAGGAGGGATGGGTGGGAGAAACAAACCTGGGAGCTGTGATGGAGCTGTGAAGCAGGATAGCATTCTCTAACCAATATTACCTTCTTTCCTCTCTCTGGTTGAATGGCTCCTGTGAACTTTCACTTGGTAAAATGGCAAAAGGCTTCTTTTGGTAGCTGTAACATACTGACACATGGATTTGTGTCAATATGCTACAGCTACCAAAAGAATACTGAATATATTAAAAAGTTTCTAGTCTAATTGGAAGCTGTGTGAAGTCAAGGCTTAAAACAAAAGGTGCCCAACCTTCCCACAGAGTTTTTGAGGTGGCCATGAATTTAAAGCACTGTGCAAGTGGAGGAATTGCAGACCTGTCAGCCCTCCTGAAGATGACTGTGATAAAAGCATGAAATAACCCAGCAAGGATTATTTTCCTGCAGCTGAGACCTCTCTGTCACATAGCTCCTGGATTTACTGTTGGAATTTTGTTTTAGCACAATTTAGTTACTGCTCTTTCATTTCCTAAGAGGTTTTTATAGGGTATAAGCTTAGTTTTGATCTTTCTTTCTGAATCTTTTTACTATGAAGTTTTGGACCATGGGCCCCACTACTCTCATTTTATTGACAGTAGTCAGCCTACAAGAGAGGATTTGAGAGGAGATGTTTTTAATATTTAGCCTGCAATGAAAACATTAGTATTGTGAGTTAGGTGGAGTTTGGTGATCAAAATCACCACCCTTTGGGAAAGTTTTGTCAGAAAGGCTCATGCTTTTCATAAAGATTAATTCTAATAATGTCAGGAGATGGAATAAGTACCCTTAAGAGAACTGTGTTTCAGTGGAGGACAAATTTATTGTGAGTGTATTAGAAGAGGAGATATGAGTTGTGATATTAAAAATAAAATAGATGATGGTTAACTACTCAAAACTCTGTAACTTCCTTATTCTGCAGCGTGTAAGGGGAGTATTTTTCCTCTGTGATTCAAACTCAACTCATCCCTACCAGTGGTCTTGGAGCTGCTACCACCTCCACAGCTGGTGGGACTCAGTGAGGGCTGAATAGAGCAGATATCTAATTTAGCCAAACCCCTGGTAGCAGCTGTATTGTTCAGGACTAGGAAAACTTCTAGTGAGCATCAGAGGGTGGTAAATGGAAGGGAGGGATGATGTGCAGGTGGCAGATGATAATAAATGCACGGTAAGGGTAGCCTGCCAAATTGCTTCTCTGGCAATGGTGAGAGGATGTCCATGTGTTGGTGACAGGCTGCAGAGGAAACATTAGCCTGCTGCTTCCCAATCTGGGTCCAGGTCAGCTGGAGCTGCCTCGGGTTCTCTACATCAGTGAACCTTTTATTTGGAAGCCCCATCTCTCCTGTGGGGCTTTCACTACTCATTGTCATGATGTTCTAATAATAATGAGCTAAGGGTTATGGCACCCTCAGGGCTTTTTTCCCCCCTCACTCGGGCCACACATGTCCACACTCAGTTCAAATGTTCACAGCTGTAGAAGACATAACTATTTGATGTGCTGGGTATGGGTCAAATAAATGTTATCTGAACAGAGGCAGAGCAATGCTGAATTAGTCATTTCCCATCAGTTTTTGCAGGAAGTGAATGGCAGTGCATCTCTTCAGTCAGTTTTATTCTGAAATTTGAAGCAATTGTGAAATGTCTGTGCCATCAGAAGTGTTTTGGGGGAACATTCCTTTTAGACATCGTGAGCTTGTAGTAGCAGAAAAAGCCAGTTTGTTTTTTTTTTACAAAACTGGCTAAGTAGTGGAATACCAAAGGTCTCAAAACTGACAAGAGCAGGTGGCATCAGGATCACTGACTTCACTCTCCATGCTGACATTGGAGCTCTGAAATGGAGTATGCTCAGGCTTGGCAAAAACATTATGAACTTTCTTTACCCCCTCGAGATCTGGAAGGTGTTGTGCCTTTGACCATGAGTTTAAGTTCTTAATTCTAGCAGTATTTCCCAGAAGGCATGTGATGTGTGGGCCTTGAAAGATATTTTTGAAGCTGGAGAGTTTGAACTTGTAGTCCTACTGCAGCTTTTTAGGGAGGCAGATGAAGTGTTTAGTGCTTCATCCTGTTACTTGAAGCTGTCAGCCCGTGCTGCATTCCTTGGTCAATGTGAGACACAGCAACCACTGTACAGAAACTTTAAGATGTTGAGCTGTTGAGACCCTATGACAAAATGTTTGTGTCACCTCAACTCTATTGCTCTTCTGGGCTCTAACCTCTAACCTGTGCCCTAAGGTACCTGGAAAGAATAGCTGCAGTCCTCCCTGGACTGTTAAAAGAGATGCCTGATCTTGGAAACTCTCCTCTCACATATGTCAGCTTTAAAGAGAACATGGTAAGACTGCAGTATTAGTCATGATAAGAAAAAAACCTCAGATGTAAAGGAAAGCAGAGGTATTATTAGAAGCAAAATCTAGGACATCTGGATTCAGTTTCTGGATCCTGCAATTTATAACCATATCATCAGTTCCGTGGTTGTTTTGGTGACATGGTGTATTCTCTGTAGCTGCGGTGTGCTTTGGGACTGCAGTAAAACACCAACAAATAAATCTGTAGTTGGCACAGTAATAGATGCAAGAAGTGAATAACATAAGGCCAAAACTTTTGTCCTCTTTGCTGCAGGGAGGAAAAGCCTGAAGTGTTAGGTCTGAAGGTGAGACTAGACTTGCAGACACACAAGGAGTTCAGTGACAAGCAACAGGATTTTGCAGAAATGAGCCTTTTACAAGTTAATCCACTTTATCAGCAGTTTGCATGCTCATAGCTTAATGCTGATTTTCTCTATATCTAGTGAAAACAGCTAGGAATTACTCTAGTGCTCCTTCAGCTGAAAGCAGCAGCCACACTTGTGCTAGTCTCTGTTTGAAGGGAACTCTTAAGTTAAAAAGTTACAATCGAGTAGTATTTCTGCTCAGTGTTTCCTCTGTGAAGTGGCATCATTTAGTGTGTGAAAAAGAAAAGAAGGTGAAAATTAACAGCTTGTCTTGTTTGCCAGCACTGTCTTGTTTGCCAACACTAACTTACACTTTACAGATCACCTATTTATCAGACTGAAAATAAGGCATAATTTTTTGCAGTAATGATTCAAACAACTTTCTAGGAAGACTAAAATATCTAAAATGTGAGATTTTTGTGACTGCACAGATGAAGAATACAAATTTTCCTGAGAAAATCCTTAACAATACATACCTGTGCCTGTAGAAACAAATTACTTTTGGAATTCAATCCATGATGACAAGGAGTTTGAGGAGAAGAGTCATTAATTCTGAGGTGGATTTATTTTTTTTTTTCCTTCTAGCATATTGTTTAATCAGAATGTCAGCTTCTAAATGCAGTATTTTTGGTGAAATTCTTTGTAAGCCAGGGTAAATGCAATTGAAAGAGCTGACAATGTGAGTCAGAATGACTGACTGCTACAAGTGAATTTTTGTGAGCATTTGATCATATACTTCAGTCATGCTCTGTGAACATGAATCTTCCTACTTGGTGCTGTTGCCTTGTGAGATGCAAAGGTAGTTCAAAACTTTATATACGTGTAAATGCTTACTTCTCTGGCAAGTATGCCACTAAAAGCATTCAAATGTCTTTTCACATCTGACTTGAAGATTGGGAGTAAAGTGTTAATGAGTGGCTGCTCCTGAGGCTTATGCAGAGAGTAGAGATTTGCCCTGAGCATTGGAATGTTTCTTGTATTTTATTAAGGGACAGTTCTGACAGCAAACAGCTTGTACAATTCACAGTAAAACAAGTTCTTGAAAATTGTGGAATTACCTTTGTGAGGAACATACTGGTACAAGAAGATATTTATTGAGGACTTGCTGTGCCTCCTAGGGCCCCATTTTTCTTGTACTGACACTTTGGCCTTGCTGCTAAGTAGAAATTGTGACCAGCAGCAAGAGGTGATATGAAATTAATGGTAGCAACATAGACATAACTTACTGCTTTCATGTGAGTGTACCAAAAATTTCTGTCAAGGGTATTTAATTTTAGTTGTAATGGTCTTGAGTGGTTGTACTAAAATTACCACTTTGCTCAGAGCCCCTTCAACCTTTTGGCATGTTTAAAAGTGAGGACAGAACAAACTTGTTTCTAGACAAAACATATTGTGGCTTTAGCTGGGTACAAGAAAACTGTTTCTAATGTATTAGATGGTTAATGGGCTGTGTCAGGCTTGTGGGAAGTAATGCACAGAACCAAGCTCATATTTTAGTTGAACTTGGACTCCAATAAAGATACTGTTGAGTAGATTTCTGTGGTATGATTGAAATGTTTACAAACAGAATTCCTTATATGCTTTTTGACATGTTTCTATGGTTCAGAGATTTTACTTCAGTCTGTTTACTAAAGCTGTTTGGCTGTGCCTGGGTGTTTTGTTGTTTTGTTGATCTTGGGCTTCTGAGTCTGTAGAGAAGTTACTGGAAGGTGTTCAGGCTGATATTTTTTTGAAAAAAATCTCCTATGCTGCTAAAATTCTTGTCTTGTAGGAAGACAGGGGGAAATAATGAAAAACCACAATAATTTCTAAAGTTTTACTTTAATCCTACAAATGACTGCTGCCTGACTGGAAAAGCCACTGGAGCCATGGAATACCTGCCCAGCCTATGGCTGTGCTGGCAGCTGGGCCTTACTAAAAAGTCATTTGTCTAGTGTCACTGGGAAAAAGCCTTGAAGCATGAGATAGCTGGGAGCTCTGGGAGAGAATGAATTTGTGTTGCCAAATGCCATTCTGAGGAAAATGAAGCAGAGAAACATGTTTGGGGAACTTCCGTTGGGAAAGATTCAGTCCCTTTTTGGTTTTTCCCCAAAGTGACCTTTGAGTTTTTTTAAAAAAATAAAAGGCATTTGAACAAAACGCTTTGGTCTTATAAAACATCATGTCCTACTTCAATTTTAAGTGTTTTAAGGCACTTGTAAGGGCAACTAAATGGAAATGTAGAGCCTATACAGACAATATTCTTGGGGAAAAAAAGGCTTTTATGTCTGTGCACTCTACCTATGTAAATTAGCATTTTCTATGCCATAACCCACAGTTTCTCTGTGTAAACTTGCATAGGAACTGTGAAACTTCCAGATATTCGCAGCAATGCAATTATGATAACTAATCAATAACAAATTACTGATTCCACTCTAAGAATGTAGGTTAGTGCCTGTTCCCCACCACCATTATACCAATCACTGGCAAACATAATCTATGGGCACTGATGTAGATATGTGCTTTTCTGAGCACTTTTAGTAATCAGAGATGAAAGCTAGAATTTCACTCCTGATCTGATTCTGAATGCTCACTTTCTTTAATAAACTAAATTATTCCCATCTAATGCAACTTTTATCTAAACACTTCTACTCAGTGAGAAGGAACTGGACAATCAAACATCCAAGTAGGTGAATCACTATTTTTGAGTAGGTTAACATGCCGTCTTCTATGTGTCCTTTCTGCTTGACACAGGTACAGCCTCCATTGGAGTGACAACCTAGTGGATGGCAGGAGTTTGGTGTTTGGGGGGAGGCAGAAAAAAAAGCTCTATTTGTCCTGGTCTCCACATCCTGACAAAGATAGGAAATGACACTGTCCTGGTTTCAGCTGGGATAGAGTTAATTTCTTCTCAGATGGATTTATCACCCTTATTTATTCCTTTTGTAGAGCATCAGAGGTGTGAACAACATCACTCAATAGGTGGGAAAGGGCTAAGAAAACATGTCCTCACTACAGACCCTATAATTTAGAAGCAAATTGTGCACTCACAGCACAGTGCACTTCATTAAGTTGTCTTATTGGTCTAATAATTGCTTGTCTAATAAATGAGCTTGCATTCTATGTTAAAGTTCTGTTCTTTGAATAGTGACCTCATTCTTTTGTCAAATACAGGGTGCAGGGTTTACCTTTTGTGTTCATACAATACTGAGTGACAGCTCTCCTTTCTGAGCATGCATCTCTATTGCCTTTGCCAGAGAAAAATGGTGAAGAAAATTACATTCTCTATCACAAAGGTGCATTGGCTCATTTGGGAATAATTTTGAGAAGTGCCTATCTCGTATTTGTGGGATTAATTAAGTATTATCTCCAAGTAGGTAAATGTACCTGTTACGCAGGATCCAGTTGCAGATCAAGGTCTGCAACCATGATTTTCTAAACCCGTCACAGTTGTGCTGAAACTAAGCCTGACAGTTGTTGAATTACATTTGGTACATTTGTACTGCTGCAGAAAAGCATGCTATAACATCTCCAGGGATGGGCAAAATTTTATGCATTGTTTCTACAACTCTCTAAACTGCTTCCATTGATTTTACAATAACCAAGAAAGGAAACATTAAAGGAAACAAAGCTGCCTGCCTAGCAAACCAAGGAAAGCATCCATGACCAGCTGGATCGTGTTCTGTCCGCATTCCTGGTTTTACTGGCTTTCCAGTAAAGGTCTTGCAAAGTTCTCTGTTATTGCCTGAAGACAGGAAATTTTCTGAAAAGCGTGTAGCACGATGCAGGCACCACAACAGTGATGTTCATGAACCTGTGAAGTCTGGAGACCACAAACAAGGAAGCTTTGCTCTGTGCCACAGAATGAATTAATGGGCAGATGAGAGACTGCTCTGGGTTGGTCACTCCCGTGTTTAGCAGGAGCACTTTTGTGAAGAACTTTGCTTGTATCTTGCTGAGAAACACCAGGAGTGGGTAGTAATATCTGGCAGAATCCCCTGCTTGTGGGAGACCTGATGAGATGGCTTAAATGTAAAATCCCTCTTCTGGAGTGGATTTTTTACAGCTACTGGGAAGGGTAAATAGCACTTTGGCTTTGTGCTGCTCACTGGGATTTCAAGTGGATAACTTGTGTAACTTTCTTGTTCTATTTTGTGTTCAGGCCATCTGTGCAACAGCAATCTGCTTGCTTGGATTCTCCTCTTCTCACAAGAGAAGGACCTGAAACTCAGACTTGCAGCTGTTGTAAGATAATGTTGAATGATGCCTTCAAATTTATTTCAGGGGACTGCCCTGAGAGGATTAACAGAAGGTGTAAAACATGGATTTGGAGCTTATGAGAAAGTGGCAGTTAGGTTTTGGTGAGCCATTTGAAATTTTTAAGCATTTGCTCTGTAATGAATCCCAAATCTTCTGAACGGTTACTCATCTAATATTTTAATAAGAGAGAGAGAAAAAAAAAAAAAAAAAAAAGCTGGGCCATGTTAAGCATTTAACAAGGGAGGGGAAGCCTCAGTAGCCAGCAGAAGCATGGTAACTTGAGCACAACCCTATTTACCACAACTGTTTGAACTGCAGACCGATGTGAGTTAATTAGAGCTCAAGCAGAAGATGTGTGTGCTGTGAAACAAGACTGGAACATGTGGCTTCTTAATGAAGCTGTGGTATCCATCATGGACAAAGTGCTCAACAGACAGCAATTTGCTGGTTCAGGGACTCTGTAAACTGCTGCTCATCTACTCCTTTCCTGCTGCAACAGCTAATTTTGCTCAGCTGTCCCAGGTTAATTTTGCATGTGTCTCAGGGCAATAGCATTTCAGATACCTGTATAAATTGATCACAATGTGTAGGACAGCAAGGCAGGGCTCACAGAAACGAAGCACATCAAATGAGAGGCTTTGGGTGATTAGAAACCTGTGCTTTGCAATGCCTCTGTATCATTCTGAAAGCTGGTGCCTTTGACCTACTTGAACACCCTTTGGGGGAAGGACCAGCTCAGTGTCAGCACGGCTCTGATGCACTCTGCAGCTGGAGGAGTTTCATGAGGAAGAGCCAAACCAGAGCTGAAGCTTTGAGCCATGTAATTCTTGGTGCATACCCCAACTTTACCTCCATCCGTAGAAACTGATGCAGTGAGAGCCAACTCAGATGGAGTTGGCACATGGTCTTCCTAGGCTTCTCCCTCAGGTGATGCAAAAATCTGGTTCATGGTGGGAACTTCATGTCTTGGGATGGTCTAAAGAGATGGTGGAGCCTCAGTGGCTGCTAAAGCAAAGAGATATTGGTACTTGACCTACAAATTCCCAAGACACTATGGGAGGATGTTGAACCAAAAACGTGGTCATTCAGATAAAGCACTTTCTTTCAAACAGTTCCTGAAAAATGATAATTTTAACTCCTACTGAGTGGTCAGCATTTGTATTTCCTGCTACTGCCAGGCTGGATCAGAGACATGTAGTTTCAGAAGCCGAGGCTCACTAGGCATATAACTGTTCTTTTGTCCACTTCACTGAATTTTTTCCATTAAAGTATGTGAATGTCCACATACCGGAAGTAATTCTATCACTAGAGAGTTTGACCTTTCCACTGCAAGTGAAGCACCTGAAATCCAGCTAAATAATGTCCTTAAGGTTCAGTAGATTGAATTAAAATTGTCTAAGATTTTTTTTTCTTTTTTTTGGTGTCTGCTCAACAGGTTAGGCAGCTCAATATAGATTAAAATGGAAACTGGACATTAGAGATAACAGGATTCAAATTTTATGTCAGATACTCCTCTGAAATTTGCTGATCTAAAGATTATTGGAGTCCCTGCTCCTTTAAGGGAGGCTTTCCTCATGCTGTTCCTGGCATTGATGCTTCCTCGCTGGCTGAGGGGTTTTTGGTGTCGCTGCACATCCACCATAAGGCATGGAACATTCTTTTTAAACTAAAGTGTCCCCAAACAGGGACACTTTTGAGAGCACTGGAGAGTGTGCTTCTGCCTGTCTTTGGTCTTCAGTTTCTACCAGTGCAGAATTAAGTTTGGGATTTGTTTTTGGAGAGAGAGTGATCCAAGAGGGAGGTGAAAGAACATCCCCCTGCTTTATATACAACAGATGTAATTGCAACATGCAATTCACTAATGGGAAGTGTTTCTTTAATGAAGGTAATGAAATACCCCACAGAGAACAGAGTAGGCATCTGCTTGAGTGGGTTGGCTCAGCGTTCTGCTTCTGAGTGGCAGAACACTTCAGCAGTTGTTCTGAAGTTATGCAAGAAATAATTTTGGGATTGAATGGCATTGATCTCCTCCCCAAAGCCAAACCAAAACCTTCACGCACCACTTCTCTGTAGATTTCATACTAGATTGAGTCAAATATTTAGACTGGGCTGTGTCAGCAAATACCTTCCCAGCTGGAAGTGCATAGCTGTGCCGGTCTGAGAAATTCAGTTTTCTCTGGGGTTTTGACTGTTGAACCCTGTGATGCCTCTCATGGGATCAGGGCTGGAAGCTGAGCTTTTCTTCACTGGTCAGAGAAATCGTGGGTGAGCAGCACCTTGCATCTGTGAAGTGCTGGAGCACATTCTGATGGGAATGCTGTATGAGCACCAAACTCTCTACGTCTAATATTTTATTCATTCATTGTAAACATGTTTTTGGTCTCTTTAGAAAAAACAATTACTTTTAAGCTTACCTGTTCTCATAGAAAAGCTCAGTAGAAGTTGGAAATATAGTAATTTACAACAAGCTTCTTGCTGTCATGTAAAATTTAGCAGTCTGGTGCCAGCACTGAAAATTTCTGGAATGTAATTACTCCCTCAACTCTACTTGGTAGTTTAAGGAAAAGTTATAGAAACAAGATTATACTATATAAACATTCAGAAGGTACAACTGTTTGTTTAGGATGTGTTACACTTCTTTAGGGCCTATTTCTTTTACGCTTGTTGCAATTTGGAAAGATTTTCTGGGGAAAAGGGAAAATATTTGTTTTAAACCATCTCTACTTCCAGCATTTAAACTGCCTAATACTCACAGAAACATGCTTTTAAATGTCACTGAAAGTTATTACACAGTTTCTAGCTATTATATCCATGCTGGCGAAGGCAAAGGTATCAAACAGGATAAAAAAGCGGAACTTGCACAAGGTTTTTATTGTTCAAACTAAAAGAAAAAATAAGATACACAGTGAAAAAAAAAAAAAAAAGCCTGCTCTTGAACACTAAGCCTGTTGTCATACAGGGGCTTTATTTTCAACTAGTACTGATTCTTTGAAGCTTTGGAAGTAAAGCAAGGAGTCTGAGGCTTAGGCAAGATGAAGCCCACCTGTTCAGCTGAAGTTCAGACGGTGTCTCTGTAAGAGCCAACAATCGAAAAGCAGTTTGAATCTAATGCTTGTTAAATTGAGAGTTAACTGGCATGTTTTTAAACAGAACCCAACCTATGCTGTGTTCTCTTTAAATGTGTTCACTGAGGAGTGACTGAACATGTGTTTGGGTGGAAATTGGATCTGTGAAGGTATCTGACTAATTTGGCATCTGTAGATGCTAAAAGTAGTTAACTGTTCAGGTGCAGAGAGCACAGAGTCCATTTCTACAGGAGGAAATGAGGTGTTTTCAGTGCTGAGAAAGGTGCTGCTTTTTCTGGTACTGTTTGCAATTAATTTTAATCACACCTTTCTGTTGAGTGGTAATGAGGAACATGGTCAGAAAATCTGTTTCAAAGAGGAAAGCTGTCTTTGCTTTGCACCACTGTTACTCACTAAAACTGCAGGAATCTTTGAAGAGGCTGGATGAGGGCAGTATTTTCTTGCTGGAGAAACAGAAGAGGTGTTAGGATAAGGTGGGGTTGTATGTTCAGATGAAGAAAAGAAGAAAAAAGTCACTCCCTACAGCTAAGTTTGGAGGCAAGAGGGGGAGACTGTGGAAAATGTCTGCAAATTGACAATAAAATCAAGACTGGCCCAGATCTCAAGAAGGTCAATAGGAGCTCTATAGAAGCTGAAGGAAGTGTATGTCCATCTTTTTTTTTTTTTTCTTTTTTTTTTTTTAATGATTGTTTAAAGTGTGACAGGGACAATAGGGACATACATGGAACTGAATCTCAAGGTGTAACTTTGTGTTAGACCTGTGTGGTTGAGCTATTTCTCATGTACAGTTTTGGAGGTGATCTGTGTCTGGGTGTTCATCAGGCACACAGAAAGCAGCCACTAGCTGGGAAGCAAAGTTCATACCCATATGAGAAGAAACAGGAAGCTGCTGAAGAGATTTTTAAGGTTCTCTGACACAAGGAAACCTCTCTTTCTGTACTTGGATTTGAAGAAATTTTCAGAGCATTGTCATGGTAAATAAAAACATAAACAGAACAGATCTGAAAGGTCTCACATCATAGAATGCAAAGTGTGCAAACAAATTGTCACTAATTTCACTTTTCTTGTTGTTCTGACAGGTTGAAAAGCTCTTCCTAAATACTTCTAAATGCTCATGTTCCCATCTCCCATAAACTTGACTTTTATAATCCTGTGTCTCCTGATCCTGAAAACCTCTTATCCTATGTCTTAGCTCATTCCAAGAAGTCAAGATGAACAGGACTATACTGTCAACTGCAGTTAACCTTTCTTATATGCCAAAAAGAGTTGGAATTTGCACCAAGAAACTCATGGGGAAAGGAAAACTTAGTTCTCCATCTGTGTAATCCCAGAGCTCCTGCCCTGGGGTGGTGATGCTGGTGGGTGGGTGAGAGGATTGCTGAGTTTGTGCCAATGAGCAAGATCTTTAAATAACTGTCTCCCCATAGGTGAGAGAAGGGCTTGGAACTGGGGAGGTGTTCACCCACCTGCTGGCCTTGTTCCCACCCTTGTGACAGCACCCTGAACCAGAAGCACTGGAGGGAACCAAGGCAGGGCTGGTTTGGGCTGGGGCTGAGCACACCAGCAGGCCCAGGGATGAGGCAGCAGTGATGGGGTGTGGTGGTGATCAGCAGCCCAGGGTGGTCAGGCTCTACTGGCAGCAGCTGGGGTGGCACCTCTTGTCTACACCACTGTCAGGCTCATCTGAGCTGTGCTGGGTGCACTGATGGAAAGAGAGAGAATCCCTGAGTTGCTTTCTCTGACAGCAGGTTCACAAGTCTTTCTGCAGCTGAGAGTATGGGAGGGAATTGCTTAGCCTAGCTGCTGATTTCAGTGGATTTTCCTCCTTAAGAGGATTACTCTGGTCCATGGTGGTGTTTGTTTCTCCTTCCAAGCATCTGAATTTAAGCAATGCAAATCACAAAGTAATATTTTTCTGCTGAGCCACAGGGCATAACGTGCCTTACCATGAGGTAGGAGAGTCTTGCTCTTAGGGTGAGAAGACACACTTCATTCATCTGCTTAAGTTGGTTGGTAAATGCACAAAATTTTGGGGACCAGCCTGCACAGGACTACCTTTTCCTTTAAGTCACTCCTCAGGATGGGAGAGAATGTGATAATTTGAAAATTAATGTGGTTTTGACTAAACAAATCTACCGTCCTTGCTCTTTTACCTTCAAACACCTTTATACAATAGCATATTGAGGGATCATTTCTGGTAATTTTTGTTACACAGAATAAATCTGCTGAGATTAAGGTCTAAGGCAATAAGAAACAATTATGAGGATATGCATGATGCTCCTGTTGCCTGACCGCTGAATGGGAAACATTCCAATGAGTATCACTATTGATTCTTGGCTCCCAACCTGAAGGAAAATTTTCGAAGATTGTGGTTTTGCAAAGTACCTGTTTGAAGAGATGGTTTCAAGATAAGAAAAATGAATTATTTTAATGAATATTTGAACAGGAGGCATTTATTGCAATTGCTGTGAAAAGAAAGCAAGGAAAACGCTGAACTTTCCAGGAGAGTTCTCAGTTCTCCACTTTGTGCCTTTTGACATCCATTATTCATGGGCTGTCCTACATTCACCCTTCCTGCAAACTGTATTCTCTCTTTCCTCTTCCCCTATGCTGCATTCTGAATTTGGCTTTTTTTTTTTTTTTCCTGAGGTACTGTCATAGCATATACAGTACATAAGGCTAGAAAAGCTTTAGAAATATAATTGACCTCTATGAATTATTTTCAGAAAGGCCCAAAACTCACTTATTCCAAGCAAAGAGAAATGGGGAAGGATATGGGTGTGTTGTAGAGTGATTGAGGAAACCCTGACTAGTGTCTGTTAGTTAATTAGAATCCCCCTTCACTGATGAGATGCTGTCTGGACTGCTTAGATCTGCCCCTCCTACAAGTCCTCTGAGCTTGGGGAAGTTACAACAGTGTCACTCAGTGAGGAGAGGTGTCCCTCAGGGGTCTGCAAACTGAGACCTTTTGGCTTTGAACCTAAACAGGGTAGATTCAGGCTAGATACAAGGAATAAGTTTTTTACCTGGGAAGTGGTGAAACACTAGAACAGGTTGCTCAAAGGTGGTTGTAGATGCCCCTGGAAACATCCAAGGTCAGGCTCGTTGGGGCTTTGAGTAATCTGATCTAGTTCAAGATGTCCCTTCTTGTTGCAGGGGAGTTGGACTAGATGATCTTTAAAGGTCCCTTCCAACCTAAACTCTTTAATGATTCTATTTTATTTAAAGTGAACTGAAGAAGAAACTGTCATTGAAATAATGAGCATATGGTCTTGCTAACAAAAATGCATTTACTGGTTTCCCAGAGCGTTTAAAAAGGATCTGTCCTGATTATTTAAGAACTAGATGACCATTTCTGGAAATAGCTTTTTGGACTGGGTGCTAGGAATCCAAGCCCTTGGTTTATAATGCTTGGCTGGCCCTGCCTTGTTGCCTTGAGTGCACTCCACAATAGGAGAAGATGCTGAGCTCAGCTGCTCTCAGCTCAGTGCTGTCTTCAGATGGAAGCACTGATGTGTGCAGGCACATGGGGGCTGACAAAGAAAGGCACAGCTCCTTGAAACCTGGTGGATGCTCACTGTCATTAGCACTTCTGTTGCTGCCTTTAAGACCAGAAGTATTGTTGATATTTGACATAACAATATTTTTTTTTGAATGTTATGTCTCACCTTTAATGTCTCATGGCAGCTTGTATCTACAGCAAACACCTCTGTGCTACAAGTCATTTTAATGCCTATCACTAATGCTTTTTGAGGTATTTATCCTATTACTCTGGATATTTTTTTTATTGTAGAGTTGTTCTCTGGAACAGTTAGCACACTCTGATTTGATAAAATGTAATACGTGCTCTCTTCTGACTGATTGTTGTTGTCACTCACTACATGTTTGTAGTTTCTTCAAAGGCACAGCCCTCTGAAATCTGCCAGGCAGTGCCTAGAGCTTCTGGCTGCCAGCTTTCATCAGCAGTGAGTAGAGAGAAAGCTGCCCTTTCCCAAATCACTTTACTTGCACTCATATTGCTTATATAATTTGTTTCTCTTAAGTGTTCATTTTTTTTCTCTGGTGATCAGAGAGCCAGAAGCCTGTACTGCTCACTTCAGTTGCTGTTGTGTGAACTGCTGAGAGCTCTGGGTCTGAACACACAACAAACACCAAAGATTTCCTTTTGCTTCCTCGCCTTTCTCTTTCATATAGCTATGCTCACAGGGTTAGAAAATCCCTTTAGTCTAAAGAGAAAGGAGATTTAAATATATTCTCCCTCATATAAATACAGTGATGTTTATGGGTGTCTGCAGTTCAGTGGTCTTAACAACTTTAATCCAGATTTGTGTGTGCTGGAGTCCAACAGCTGTATTTTTGCTTCATAAAACCCCATAAGCTCCCCCTACTAAACCCCATAAGCTCCCCCTACTAAACCCCCTCCTGCCACCTCCCATCCCTCCATTACTCCCAAAAAATCTCACACGCTTCTCTTTCCACCCTATCCTTTCCCCCCACAGCTTACTAGCACTCTAATTATCATCCTCTAAGAGGAAGTTTCCCTCAAAGCCCTGATATTGTGTGTGCATTCATGTTATCTGAGCATTACAGAACCAGTTCTTTTAAAGGAGTGGTGTGGAATACAGGTAAGAAGACAGCAGTGACCAGGCTCAGACAAGAAGTTCATTATTTGACCCATTCACAATTGTCATCCAGCTAATTATAAATGAGAAATTATTTTAATTTTATTCCCATAATTCAGATCCTACAACTTTACCCTTTAAACTTCAAGGATTTGCATGCTTAGTTAAGAAATGTTCTCTAGGTGCAATTCTTACAGGCTGCCACCAGATGCAAAACAGATTCCTTATTCTGTGTACAGATTTTCCTGTCTGTTTTGGGAACTGTGGTGGGGTAGTTTTTGTGTTAGTGAGAGGTGTCACCTTCTCCACCTTACATTACATTATTACCCTATTTCTCTTTGAGTGGACCCCAGATCTCATCAATGGGTGAGCCTGCTTCTGATGCCAACAGCACCCTATCAACCCTTGCATTGCTTTTCAAATAACTTGGTTATAATCTCACAAGTTCAGCCAAGCACTGTGGAAAAAAATAAGGCATATACAATGAGAGAAAAAGAAACTAATTGTAGTTAGCGAGAACGTATATTTGGACATATATTTGTCAAAGGGATCTAAAGGTGTGGGGTTAGATCTGTGTGAAAGCAGCAGTGCACAACCTTCCTGCTTCAGCCTGGGAGCTGGGGCTGAGATGGATGCTTATGTTAGGGGTTACAGGTTGATTCTGTTCAAAACTCCTTATCTTTGTTATGAGTGCCACAAGGACACAGCAATGTATTTCTTTTTCTACCAAACCTTACTGGAACGTTGCAAATGGCTCTCTCCTTGTCGAGTATCAGAGTCAGAGCTGGCGCAAGAAAATCCAACAGAAACCCAAAGCGCAGTGGATTTCTATATAAGGCTTGTCAAAAGTTGCCATCAAAGTGCAAGAAGGTCATTTAAACTTATATTGCTTTTCTTTTCTATGGTATGCATACTTAGCTGCTTTTAATTTACTTTTCCCTCTTCCTTATTTTGCTGTTTTTTTCACTCCCACACAGGTTTTTATGATTTGATAAAGAACAGCCTGTTCTTACTGGAAATAGTTTTCTATTTCTTCTAAACAGGCTTCTCTTACTGGAGATAAAAAGACTACCCCTCCCTTCCCAAAAGGGAGCAAAAAAAATTCTAAAAAGGTTAAGAGTCTATATTGCCACTAAGTGTCAATATTGGGGATGCTTGACCAAGATTTCAAAAAGAAAGAAAATGCAAATTTATTGAACTATTGATTTCAGTTTTAAGACCACAAGCCCATGAAAAATAGCTGCCACTTGTTATCAAAATATCTGTCTGTTAATTTTAATGTGTCCTTTTGGGGAGAAGTTGCAATTCTTCATTTTTATACAAGTAAATATGTATCTTTGTGAAGGAAAATGACCTGGATAATGTGGTATAGCTAGTTTCCTAAAAAAACCTCCTTTTGGTTAGTTTTAGCCAGAGGTTTTTGTAGTAACTAAGCTGTCACTGATCATGCAAATGATACATTGTGAGAGATGGTTTGAAAAAAATCAGTTTGTGCAACAGGCAAAACTGTATGTTCATAACAACAGATAAAAGATGTGAGTGGAAAGAGAGAATTGAGACTTTATACAGGAGCAGGAGGGCTTCACCATCCTGAAGTTTAGAACATGAATGTGATAAAATAGTTTTGTGTTAGTAAAAGCAAAGAAATGAACGTGAGGAAGAAGCTTCCCCTAACTGAATGGGCACAGTGGTGGGCTTGGAATGAAATATTGTCATTGAGAAAAGAGATGGTGAATGATGTTTTCAGTCAGGACAAGAACCTGAAGGCCAAATGAAGTAATGTAGGTTTGAACAAAAATAACTTTGGAGGCAGTGTCAACACTATAATTATGTGTTATGTAGAATGGGTTTTGAAGGCCAAAAATACAGGTGGTTTGAAAAGGCCATGGAAGTAAGATCCATCAAGAATTCCTAAGGAAAGGATGGCAAAGCAAACCTCTTGTGCTGCTTTTGGCTGGGGCAGAGTTTTCTTCAAAATAGTGGTGTGGAGCTATATTATGGATTTGTGCTGAAAAGAGTGTTGATAATAAAGATATTTTTGTTACTGCTGAGCAGTGCTTACACAGAGACAAGGCCTTTTCTGTTCCCCACTGCACCAGGGAGCAGCCTGGGGGTGCACAAGGAGCTGGGAGGGGACAGAGCCCTGGCAGCTGACCCCCAGCTGAGCACAGGGATATTCCAAACCATGTGGCATCTTGCTCAGTATATACAGTTGGGGGGAAAAAGAATGGAGGGATGTTGGCAATGATGCTTGTTCTCCCAAGTAATCAGTTTGTGTAATGGAGCCCTGCTCTCTTGGAGATGACTGAACTGAACTTCCCATCTGCTGATGGGAAGCAGTGAATGAATTCCTTGTTTTGCTTTGCTGATGGGTTTTTCTTTACGGGTTGAAGTGTCTTTATCTCAGCCTGTGAATTTTCTTAGTTTTACTCTTCTGATTGCCTCCCCATCCCACTAATAGAAGACTGAGTGAGAAGCTCTGTGGTACTTAGGTGCCAGCTGAGGTTAAACCCTGAAAATTCTGCTCTCAAGTTTTCCCAAACAAGGTCTGCTGGGAATGTAGATTATACACCACGAGGCATAAAACTACTTCTTCAAGCATGTGTTGGGGGGTTTAGTACTTAGCAAACACTCTTGTTTGTTACAAGTGACTGCTAGAAGGTAAAGAGCCTCTTTTGTTTGCAAAAAAAAATAGCCAAACTCAATTTCTTCATGCAGGGGGTATCTGGGAAGGGTTGAATACTGTGTTTTCATGAGCTGAAATGTAAAGGCTCTTTGGGAAAGTCAGAGCAACAAAGGAAGGACAGGTTCTCAACATAGCTGATTAACCTGGAGCTTTGCTATGACAACCATGCATGTGCCTTTTCCATGCCATAAACCATGTTAGGGAAGGGCTGCTTTCAGTTTCAAAAGACAGAGCTGCAGGCTTTTACCTTATTTCTGTGCAGAGGATAAGAGTGGAAATGTAGAACTTTCCCTATTAGGCTGTGGAGTGATTTTAAATTGTTCTCATTCATCACAACTTGTGTATCATACGATGTCAGCAGCAGGAGTGGAAATAAGTTCACAGCCCCAATTCCTACCTGTGATTAGATACAATACCAGAAAAGAAAGGTGTTTCTGGAATTTGAAGGTGTTATGGGGAAAGTCTTTGAGGTTTAATCCAAAAACGATGAGAAACTTGGAAAAAGGTAGCAAAAGAGAGTGCAATCAAAAGATGGCCAATAGGCTGTTAACAGAAGGGTTGTGAGTAGGAGACCTTTTGAAGGCATTCCCATAGTAGGAAGAAAATGGTTTTGTAGCTCAATATTCCTTTTCCTTGGAAGTGAACGTTTTAACTAAAGTCACTGAGATCATGAGAGACATCATGCATAAAGAGCCTCACAGTTTAAAAGATCAGAGCTGAAGAGGAAACTTATTTCAGAAGGAACTTTCCTCAGTCTCTGACATTTTGATGCAGAAAGTTAATAGATGTCTTTCTGGACAAGAAAGAATTACATGAAAGTTCCACAAATTCCAGGAAAAATGGAGATTTGGAGGGAACAGTTTTAGTAAGAGATAAAGTGAAACAACTGAGAGGTTATGTATAAATGATGAATATTCCTTCCAAGGAGTAAAAAGGATTCTACTTTACTGAGGTAGCAATAATGGAAAATGGCTTTCTGAGTGACAGAGAGATATTGTCAGCAGAAGAATAGGGAAGTGATTTACTGACTTTTTTCTTTAGTTGAAAAACTTTCTCTTTTCTTCTGTCAAATGTCAGAAGAAAGTCTTTTACAGTATGGTCAGTTAAAAGAAAATTGACCAACATGATGATACAATAGAAGGGTTTCTCCCCTGCAAGTGGGTTATTTCTCAAAGCTTTAACTTGCTTCAAATGCAGGACAATGTTTTATTGTCATCTGTACTTCCCCCATCTCAGACTTAGTAGCCCAGAGTTCAAGGCTGTCTGAACCTCCTGAGCAGTGTGACATAAGGGTTTTCTAAGAACAAATTCCTGCTCGAATTGTAGACTCCTGTTTGATGGGGAAAATATCCACTCTGGTTCTAAATATGTTCTTTGGTGTAGGAATTACCACAGCTGACTAATTTTGGGTGAATAGTTGCAACATCTTATTTGTTGGGGGAAGTAAAAATGTTCTTTTATTTTTAGTCTGAATGCATTGTCCTGGCAGGGAAACAGCCTGAGAACATGGACTGGACATTAAGAGTCTTGGCCCTCTCTAGTTGTGCAAGAAAGTTCCCATTTAGAATAATTCCTTCAGCTCCTTATTTTTCACTCATTCCTTTAATGTCAGGATGACAGTACCTGTGCCCTTCCTGCCTGTTCCTTTGCAAAGCAACGTGAAAAATACATTCTGTGTAACCAGCTCTCTCCCATTCCCTACTGCTGGCTCTTCCTTTTAAAATGAATATTGAGTGGTGAATGTTGTCCTTACCTTTCTGCCTGCACTGGACCTAGGATACACCTGAAGTGGGGAGTCCAAGCACTGTCCTTGATTGCTGTCCAAATACCAAAATACAGAATTATTTACTCTATTTAGCACTTGTAGGCTGTGTCAGCACAGAGAGAAAGGTGCTTTTCATAGTCTGGCCTTGGGTCTAAGCAGGTCATTGTCAAATCGTGACCAGGTTTAGTGGCTTGTGCTGCCTTCCTGCTGGCTTTGTGCCTTCAGAGGCAAAAGAGTTATTTAATTAGCAAGACAGGGTGTAGATAATGGACTTAAGAATTTGGGGGTGTTGGGCATGTGGGAAATCAGGAATCTGGTCATAACGGCTACTCAGAATTTTCATAACAGAAAAAGTAGAGGTTTTTTCTGGGAAAAAAAAGTTTATTTTGAGATACCTGAAGACCAAAAAGTTTTAATAATACAGGGTTTATCATAGTGCCACTGCATTATAAAAGATACCGTGCTTTTCAACATCACAACCATTCTATGATGTGAGAAGTATAAGTCTCTATTGGAAAAACATTATTGCACAACTCTAATGAAATATTCTAAATAATTTTGGAGGAAATTCAGAATCTTCTGCTGTATGATGGTTTAACTTATATGTTCTGAGATAGATAGATAAACTTTCCAGTAGAAAAGTTCAGTTTTAGCAAAGATTTCCCTTCCTCTCTAACTCTTCATCTCTGCATTTGACCAAGGCAGAAGTCATGATTCCCCATCCAAATCTTCTCCTTCTGGTGGACAAATTCTAAATAATATCTTGCATTTTAACAGTTATAAATTGCAGAGCTGTCAATTCATTTCCTGTCTAATCTTGTCTGGAACTTTCTCAGAAACTGTTTGACCCTGCAAACCCTTCTGTTGTCTCTTGTGTTGTCCCTTGCTTCAGGGAGAAAGGATTTTCAAAAGTCAATGACCCATTGTGCCAACAGGTTGCTGACTTGCATTAAAATAAGATTGAAATTTTGTCTTCATTTAAAAATACTAAGAATCTTTCTGAGGTTTTGATTATACTGAGCAACATCATCAACGTTTGTGAAATTTGTTGAAGAGAGTAATACCATAGAGAGAGGAGTTTTATTTTCTTAAAACAACTGCCTTGTCTTAGAAAACCACCCTGCATTCTTATATCGCCAGTGACGCTGCCAGCTAGAAACCCTAAAAGTAATTTATTCTGCCTCTCCTTGCCAAAAGAACACCCTGTGACACAGTATAAGGTTACAGCTCATCTAACTGAATATACACCTGGAGCACTGAGAAATTGATAATGACCACAATTTCACCCTGCTCATGAAATGACTTTTACAATTAAAATATGAAGTACAGTAAAAAAATTTAAAATCTGCTAAAAATCCATGAATTAAAAAAAAACAAACAACATAACAACCAAACTAAAACCTGGTCTGGCCTCAGATAATACTCAAGATTACATTTTGTCAGGCTTAAACTGGAATGTTCAATAACTATAAAATGCAGCAGTACTTTTGCTAATGGCAATATTCTTGTTTTGAGTTTTAAATGTTTTTCTTGCTAATGTTTAGGCTTTTGTCTGTAATTAGAAAAGCTTAAATCTTCCTCTGTGCTTTAGAGTTGATATTTACTCTGCTCCATCAGTAAATTCTAATTTCTACATTTGAGTAGTGTAGAATTAAATTTTCTAATTTCATACAGTTTGGGATTCTGGAGAAGCATTAGGATAAGATTTTAATAGAAAAACCTGAGCTCTGGTGACTGTGTGTCTTTTCCTGGGCAGCTAATGCTGCAATAAACTCTTTCAAATTTGTTTCCTTTGAATTTTTGCTCTTGCTTGAACTGAATACCCAGCATCTGGTGTGACTGCAGTCGAGGTCTAAAGCCTTTTAGCTGTTTGCAGTATGGTTATTATCATTAGCTGTGTATAAAGAATGACAGAGAGAGAGCTGTAGGCAAGGTCTTGGTGAAAGAGCTGACATTTGACACTGAGATGTTGATTTCTAGGTGACAGCTGAATGTAAATTAATATTTTACTGTTGTTTTTTGTTTGTTTGTTTTTTGTTTTTTTCTTGCATTGGAAGTGGTGCAGGAATTATGAGAGGACCAACACGTGGCTGTCAGAGCTATAATCACAGAATGGTTTGGGTCAGAAAGGACCTTAAAGATTCCTTAGTTCCAACCCCCCTGCCATGGGCAGGGACACCTTCCACTAGTCCAGGTTGCTGAAAGCCATGTCCAGACTCTATCTGAACACTTCGAGGGATGGGATATCCACAGCTTCCTTGGACAACCTGCACCAGTGTCTCCTCGTGTTGTGCCAGCACTTGGGACAGATGTTGGTGTGTGGGAAGGGGAATCCCAGTGTGCAGTCACCCAGCTCAGCAGCTGGAGGTGTTGTTTCACAGCTGGCCTGGTGAAGTGAGGCAGGGTGGCAGTGAGTTGGGCAGAGAGGGCTCACTGACAGCTGCAAAACCTCCTCTCCCAGCAATATTAATAGAGGTGGTGACATCTCTGCTCAGTCTCCTGATTTTGGGGCATTGCATGTCGTCCTTTCCCAGGGCTCCACAGACATCTGGTTTCCAGCAAGCTGAAAGTCTAACTGGAAATGACTTCCTATAAGTTGGTGCCAGAAAAGTCAAGAAAACATTATCATATTTGATTTCTCTTATTTCATAAAATTAAGTTATGCTTAGAAGAACGATTTTTTTTTTCAATTATAAAATTGAAATGTTTTTGTTCTCAACGAACACAGTTGGGTAAAAGTTGGCCTGTGCTTGGGGAAAGTAAAAGCTTACAAATCAGCTGTAAATAGTCAGAAAAATGAAAACAACCTCTTATCAGGTTTTCTACTTTGCTGAACAATAAATAACCTCATCTGGTGAAGTATTATTTTCCCCCTTCTTTTCATTTTACCTCTGAACTAAAGAATGTATCTGTATTGTGCACCCAATTACACCACTGCTGACTTACATGGCATTTTTCTGGGTAAACAAAGCTAATGAATGCATGGTATATACTTAACAGCTATTCTCAGTAGTGGGACATTCTCTCCTCCTCCTCCACACTCCACTGCATCAATGGGCATGGTTACACTGTGGTAATTACATTTTTTTCTTACATTTATTTATTTAAAGAAAAAGGCAAGCAGAGAGAGGCCCTCCTGTGCGGTTGCCTAGGTTATTCCATAGGCTACCAAGCAGCCTCTGTGGTATCTGCAATTATGCAGTAAAGCCAAACCACGAGGTGAAGAACCCCACAGGGGCCTCAGTTTCAGGATTGTCCCTAACCACACTGTGGGCTGAATTTTGCCCTCTACCACTGCCTAGTGCTGGGAGTGAAGCAACTGCCACTTATTTCTGTAACTAAACAGCAAAGAACAAAGTGGTAATTGCCAAGCCCAGGTGATGCTAAAAAAAAATATGTGAATGCTGCCCAAGCTGACCCTGGAACATAGAGGAGCCGTGGCCTGTTGCCCCGGTAGAGAAACTATTTCACTGGTGTGCGATGGAGATGCACTTCTGTGTGTTTGTGTTTTGAAACTGATTTATCATTTCCCTCTGCCTTTCTAGTAAATTATTCTGGCAGCCCACAGTGCCTGCCAAACTTTCCAAGAGAGGTTGTGAGGGAAACTGCTGGAGGTGGATGAGGCCAAGTCTATGGCAGGGAAGGACTATAACAAAGGAATCCTGTCTGGAATCCTGCTTATGGAGCCATGGAAGTGCCCTACATCCCTGGATCTGTCCTCTGAGGTGGCCTCAGCCATGGGGAAGGGAACAAGGGAACTGTCCCTTGTTGTGCTGGGTGAGGCTGTAGAAATGACTGCCCAGTGTCTGTTCCCAAAGAGGGATGAACTGCAGGAGGATGGTGGCTGGTTTTCTGTCTAGGGTGAGGGAGGGGGAGGAATATCAAGTGAACATCAGTCTGTAACCACAGGAGCAACTGCCTGCACCTTCCTAGCCACTGTTTTCATTATTCTCTAAAGTCATCTGTGCTGGATATTTTACTTGCTCTCTACTGATAATTTATTTCAATGTTCAGTACTGCTTGTTATTAGTAGTCCTTACCACCAGCACACTTTTCCATCTGCCACCAGATCTGTGCCCTCTTTGTCATCATGCTGCTTTAGAGGTGAGACCCAGGGTTGCTGCACTTTGACCAGTGAGAGGGATTGTGACCTCCTGGGTCATCACACTTCTTCTGGGAGGAGCTGACTGTGCTCATGCAGCTCCCTTTGGGGTTGTGCTGTATTGCCGTGGGGAAGGGGGTGGAAATCGTTAAATCTGATGAGGAATAACTTCGGCTATGCTGTAGTTTTAATGTATCAAAGCCATCTTCAGCACCCCAGAGGCAGGTGGGAAAAGATGATTAGATGCTAACAAGCTGGTAAATCAACAAGAATAAGAGCTAATTAAGTTGTAACCATTATGTTAATATATGCTACAATCTAAAGGGAGCTGAGGAGTTGCTTTCTACCACAGCTCAGAAAGAGCTAGAACATTGTCCTGTTAGACTGGGTAATAGGGGACATGGACAAAGCTCAGACTTACCAGTATTTGCCATTTTGGCTAAGAACCTTGCAAAATGGAGATAGGATGGTAAAAAGAACCAAAGGATACTCCTCACCCTTCACAAGCAGGCCTGCTGTCTAATCTAATTAGTCAGGTATTGGTCTACTAGCTTATGCACCCATGGGAACAGCAGTCAGTAATATAAATCTGTTTTGTTGCTGTATTGCAGTAAATTCTGGAGTTTCTTTGCAGAGATGTATATGAACTGTTTCCCTCTTAATAAAATCAAAGTGAAAACAGAAAATCCAAGAATAAAAACAATAAAAAGCCCCTCACCAAAACTACCCAAATGAGCAGAACACCACCACAAAACTACAAAAAAAAAAAAAACAAAACAAAAACAAAAACAAAAAAAACCAAAAAAAACCAACAAGCAAACAAAAAAACCCCCAAGAAAAACAAAACAAAAAAAACCCACCCCAACCCAAGTGCCCAAACCTATTTGCACTACAGCTCTGAAGGTAGACTGTCTGTGGGTAACTTAGACCTTACCTTGCAAATGCATGCAGTAAATGGATCTTTATCAATCAGAAACAATCCTTATCAAACTGACTTTCCTAAGAGAGGGAGAGCAGGTGAGTTTTGGCCTGTTGTTTTCCCAGAGGAGGTGCACCCCTGAGGACATGGTGCCTCTCTTGGACCTCAGCTGCCAGCACTGAGCTGCTCTGCAGGGCTTGAGGAGGGGCTGGGAGGTGAAAACAGCAGTTAAACCCACAGCTCCTGGGGTGATTCAGTTCTCTTTTCCTCCCATAGATGCACAGTTTTGGAGATCTCTGACTCATGGTAATGTGAAGAGCTACAAAAGCAGTCTTAGCTCCTTCAGGTCATCATCTATTTGTCTTGCACAGTAACAGCAGCCTATGATGTGTTCAGAACTAAATGTGTGAATGTGGGATGTGGGTACAGCTGGACTGAAAAAATAATGATTGTTGGATGTTAATGTCATCTTTTTCTATCCTGGAAACCATCAGTGGGAGTCTAATGACTTGTTTAGAAGATTGCAGGAGACAATTGCTGAAGCAATCAGCAAATATGATTATAACGTCTCACTTCAGTAAACTTTCTATCTTAAGTAGGTTTGGAAGTGAAACATCTCCAAAAAAGCAGCAGAAGAGGAAGAGAGCGTTTTTCCTAAACCAAAAATTGTCAGTTAATTCACTGTTAGTTATCCAGTATTTCACTCAAATTGTACTTTTTAATGTTGTATTTATATTTTGTTTTGCAGCTGTAGTTAAATAGGTCTTGAATGAAGGAAAAGGGGAAATTAAATGTATGTGTCTTGCTCGAAGGGAGAATTCTTGGATGTAAATAATGAATGAGAGAGACTTCTGCAGAAAACTGAAGGGTTTTTGGAGGCTTCAGAATTGGTCCCCTTTCATATCATTAATAAAAGATGAACTGTTGCAACTGCCAAAGTGCTTTATATTGTCACAGGGTAATTCAAGAAGTGAAGCTTTACTTTAGACAAGTGAGAGTTGGAGTTTGGTTTCTTTTTTGGCTTGGGGTTTTTTGTTGGTTGGTTGGATTTTTTACCAGATCATGTGCTACTTGTGTCCTGGGTTAATTTTTAAGGTGGGGAAGTGCTGCTGGACTTGTCCATGCAAACCACAGCTGTGAAAGGGTCGTGATTGCAGCCAGGATGAGATGGAAGAAGAGTCTTGTCCTCCCTTCTCAAGGAGAGAAGATTTAAACAGCTGCTCAGTCAAATTTGAAATGATTGCCAGGCAGATGATAATAAAAACCCTAAAAGTAGCATTGCCTTTGTTGTTAGATGATATAAATATGTTTTTAGGTGATTATTTGATATAAATATCAAATAACATTTGATTATTTTCTTGAAGCAGCTGGACAGTTGCCATCAGCTCTGCATGGCTGAAACTTGGTAAAAAAAGTTCTTGAATAGTCAAACCTACATCACAAAGCACAGTTTCCAGGTGATCAGGAGGTTTTTACCTGTTCTGTGCCTTCAGATCAGTGCAAAACAGGGGAAGTAATTGCCCAGGAAAGCAGATCATCACATTTATGCTCCAGTATAATAATCCTACAACTGAGTGCAAAAATACAGATGGTAAATTAGGTCAATTAACAGGAGCTTTTTGTAGCTCTTAAACAAGAGACTTTAAAGGCGGTAACAAATTTCAATAAACTAAATAATAGACAAAAATCTACTTATGAGCTTTTAAGCATGGTGCCTTTCCAGGAGAGTACTCAGCTTGTGTTAAAATGCAGATTTTGACTCGTCACTTGGGACAGGAGTGAACACCAGAGAAAATACTAGAGGCAACTAAATGTATTCAGTTCATTAAAATACATAATCTTCTAATAAAAAGTAGCATTATCTCAGGAGGGTTGTATACTTTAGCTCACTTCTCTGTGAGGAAAGACTTGACAAGAACTTCTAGTGATACAAAGGAAATTGGAGGAAGACTTGCAGATCTTATTCAAGCCTAAACCATTTAGGACTTATGTAATTTTCATGTACTATTTCACTCTTTATTGCAGTAAGTATCCTAGGGGGTGATTTTTAGAAATTGTTTTTCTAACTGGCAAAAATAAATGTGATTTTTTTTTCTTATTATTTCTGTCAAAAATAGACTTTGGAGACAGAAGCTCTCTTTCAATCTTAAAAAAGCAAAACCTTTAATACTGGAAATTAGATCTACAAAGAACAAGTTTTCCCCACAGAAAATGCTGATGTGTTTAGCAATACGCACGTAGGCACGCACACAAATATTTAGAGAAAATTGTGCTTTTGATAAAAAGAGGCAAAATATACCTTTTGGATTTTAAGTTGTTTTCAAAACCTGAAAATTTTAGATTTTCAGCTAAAAATAAACTTCTCAAATAAAAGCCATACAATTTAAGAGGGTAACTTAAAAGTCAGTATTTCAGATTCTCTAAAGACAGTGGAAAAAATGTCAGGTGGTCACACCATCTGTTGGTTAAGCTGAATGTGCATTGTGGGGCTTCCTCAGTGGAGAGGTAACTGATGTTCTGTTACTGCATCATGTTAGTGTAGTTTAATGAAATGCAACAGCATTACCCATTCTATACTTATGCAAAAGCTCTTACAAACGTATTTCATCCTGACATTAAGTAATTTTCACATCTTGTGCTGGCATCTTCGTAATTCCCTTTACAGGGACCTTAGTTCATTTTACACTCATCACCCTAAAGAAAAAAAAGAAAATCGAAATTGCTCAAAATCTGTTTCTTTCCTGTGAAACTTGCCCCAAAGCCATGACACTAAATGGTTTGACAAAGCAGCCATGCACATCTCTCTGTGTATTAGTATATTGGCTTTTCTTTATATTGCAGCTGCTAGAGGATAAAATCTGTTCTTAGTGTTGATTTCTGAATCATCCAAAAGGCTACAATAAAGCATAAAAGAAGAGAGATTGACGTAGCAATATCCCTTGATGTGCCTGTTCCTCATCCAATCCCTCTAAGTAATTACCTGTCTGAAGTTGTACAAGCACTTCAGTTTGACTAGAGACAGCTATTGATTTAGAAATCAGATGTGCTTGGGCTTGGTTGGAAAAAAAAAAAAAAACCAACAACTTTTTAAATTAATTTTTTTCTCAGCCTGCTGTGGCCATGAATAAGCATCATTCATTTTATGCAATTTCCATTTGAAACATTTTTGTACTGGGAATTTGTTTACCACTTGTGGCCTGCTAGTCTGAAAATTAGTTTTCTAACCATGCCTTCTAACCAAGCATTTGAAATGCTCCATTAAATTTTATAGGGTTTTTTTAAAATCTCTTGTTTATGGAAATGTTATCTGTCTGTCTCTATACAGGGTAATATGATGTATTTTAAAAGATGAAAAGCATGGATTTTCATGATCTTAGAGTGTTTATTTTAATTATTTAGTTTGTTTTTTAGAAAGCTGAGCTGCTGTAAGAGCCACAAAATTAATACTTGAAGAGTTCTGACCATGGGAAAATTTAATCAAGAAATAAATATTCTTCTACCTTTTCTCTCCCAGGAATTACCCTTAGAACTGAATAAGCAAAAACCTGAGTCTGAGAAGTTGAAAATGTTTCCTGTAGAAAACACATGTTGAGTCCAATTTTTAGATAAAAAGTCATGGGGCAGAGTAGAACGTGATTTATAGGAGTGAGCAGGAGGGGTAAAAACTGCTGTGGAACCAAGTAAAATCTGGAAACTAAATGTGCACATTCCCAGATACACATGGCCTAGGATTTTCTTGAGAATATCACAGAAATTTAATCCTTGTAGGAATAGGGACGTCACAGCCTGGGCACAAAAGGATGCTTAAAAAAATGTCTGAACAGTTTAATGGCTTTTGTTGTTTAAAATAGGAAATGTGGGATATGTGATACTGATTTCTAATGTCAACTGTGGCTCATTACTGCCAGGAACCAGGTGGTAGAGCTGGTGCTGCTCATTTGAACCAATCTATATGCATTAGTCACTTCCAGATTGCGTTGGTGTGTTATCCACATGTTGCCTGGATTTTCCAGAAAATGCCTTTTCTTGAGTAAATGAGCACTGATGGAAACTCCTTGTGAGCAACCTTTTCTTCTGGTGCTTTGCATGCTTCTGTGCAGGGGTAGTGTCACTGGAGCCTGCAGGACAAACTCCTCAGTGATTGCACAAATGAAGGCAATTCAGGGTCTGGGTAAGAGATGTGTAGGAGTGGAGGTGAAGCGCTTCTGCACCTCTCTGACCTAAGCAACTCTAATGGGAATTTTTTTTCTTCCTTCCCCAGTTATTGGTTAAGCCTCTTCAGACCTCGTTTCTTCCTCAGAAGTGTGTATAAAAACTATTCGTTTTCAAATATACCTCTGGAAATTAACTTTTCCCCATTGTTGTAGGGTTTATGCCCAGCTGGAAATTAATCAGGCAGCTGCTTGCTCAATCCCCCTATCCACCTTACCCCAGTGGAATGGGGAAGAGGATCAAAACTTGTAGGTTGAGATAAGAACAGTTTAATTGAAAGAAAAAAAAAGTAAAATACAATAATAATGATGTTAATAATAAGGGAAAGAGAAAACCAAACCTAGTGATGCAAAATACACTTGCTCACCACCTTCTGACTGATGCTGACCCCTGATTTCTCCCCCATTTCCCAGGCACTCCCCCTGTTTATGTATTTACTGGACATGGTGTTCTACGGTGTGAATATCTGGAATATCCCTTGGGCCAGTTCAGGTCACCTGTCTCACCTGTGCTCCCTCCCATTTTTTTTAATGTCCCTCCTCCAGCTACTGGCAAAACATGAGACACACACACACACATACACAAAAGTCCTTGACTTAGGATAAACATGACTTAGCAAAGCCCAAAACATCAGTGTGTTCTCAACACCATTCTCATTCTGTGTCCAAAACACAGTGCTGTACCAGCTGCTGAGAAGAAATTGACTCCACATCAGCTGAAACCAAAGGCACCCATTCAGCAGACCTGAAAATTTGTGCTGTTGGTGATGATTGAAAATCTGAATATTCTCTAGCAATTTGTGCCCATTGAAGCCTCTTCTAATATTAAGAGATTCATAAATGTATCAAGAGAGGTTACACTGAATTAAAAATTATTGGAGTCACAGTTTCAAGGTTCCTATAAAAGATCAACTATTGACATATGCTATTAAATTAAAAAAAAAAAAAAAAAAAGAAAATGAGAAAATGAAAATGCCTGAAAAGCTTCCAGAGGGTGAACAAAGACAAGGCAGTGCAAGTTTGAAGTGAAAATCTCATTCAGGGACCAAGGTGGCTGGAGGGGGGTGGCTTGTCAGATGTGTGCTCAGGTGCCACAGGAGCAGAGCAGGAGCACCTGGTGTCAAACCCTTTGGGGCAGGGTGGGGGGAAGAGAGAGCTCCTCTGTCTCCCAAGTGCAGGGTACATCCAGGTGAGAATTTGACACTGCTCAGATGTTTGTGCTGCTGCAATCTGGAAAGCATGAATTGACCACATCTCTGCCTCTGTGACTCAACCACAGCACTCCCTTGTGCTTTCTGGGCTGTCTAGCAGGTATAATGAGACCTTTTGGGATAGTGTTTCTGGCTCTGATGTTTCCAACACTGCTCCCATCACTCTCTGGAGTCCGGAGATTGCTTACGTCTAATCTTGAATTTCTGGGCATTTATTCCTTCAGCAATTGTGGCACATGCAACCTAAAACACTGCTGCAAACATAAAAACAGCAGGAGTACAAAACCCAACTTCTTGAGAGGTTTTCAATCTCCTATTTTCTCCAGACTGAAATGAAAAGTTTGTATGAGGCAGGTAAATGTCAACAAACTCTGGGTTGTTTTTGGTGAGACATCTAAATCATCTATTGCTATTATACAAAGAAAAGTTTTCAGCGTAGGAGTATCAGGTTCATTGTGTCAACCACAAAAGAGACAGGATTTATTATTTTCAATAAACTCCAGTAAGAAATGCAATGATCTTCAGCTTTACAAGACTAAAAGGGGGAAGAGGGTATCTGCTCCTGTATTTTTTTTTGGATTCCACTTCTGTGTTTATTTAAATCATGCTTATTACTGCTGAGAATTGAGTTGGCTGACCACATAGTCATATTTTTTATTGGTTTTGTGGCTGTTACAGAAAGCCTGTGTGTTTATTGCTTGCATTCTGTATTGTATTGTATTCTGCTGTACTCAGGAGCATAAAAATGCTATTATAGAGAATCCAGTCTCAGGTCAAGCTGGTAGGTACAAGGCCATCTAGCTTGATTTGTTATTAGTTATGAGAGGATCCCAAACAATGAGTAAAACTCTAAGGATTTATGGATGAGACCCTCAAATTCAGATCTTTGAATTGTTCAGGTGCCTTTTTGGTGCTTCTGTGGAGGTATGCGCCACATCCTGTGTTAGCTCTGCAGAGTCCCCTTTGTTACCTGCACTCTTTTTCCTGTTGGTGGCCTAGGTATTCATGAAGAAGAAAGAGATGGATAGTCATATTCCTAGCTAGTTTTTCAAAATCAGAAAGTCCTGGAGGACATGGTTTAATGCAGGCATTTACACACTTAAAATGGGTTGATGTTGTTGTGGGTCCTTGAACCTGAAATATAATGAACCTCATAAATTGGCAAGGAATTTTATATTCTTGTTTCATGGGAGGAAAAAAAAAAAAAAAGTGGGAAAGTGCATCTATTCATCTATTTCATCTACTTGAGCCAATGACCTTGAGTCCAGGAGTTCAACATGATTTAAAGAATCAAGGTGTGTTGAATATATAAAAGCTCACAGCTTCTTCTGTAGCTGCTGTGTTAGAGCACAAGATCAGAAAACTGTTTACCAGGATGATTCCAGCTGTGAGAATTGTCCAGCATGGCTTCTTGTTCGTGTCTTGTTGTTATGAATTTTTGAATCTTGAACTTCTGCAAGGACCTGCTCACCAGCTTCAATATTACTTCTTCTTGCCAAAACTGGTGTTCCCAGGACACTTTCTTTTTCTTTCTTACTTGTTAAAATTTTATTTAAAAGAGAAAAGGTGAGAAGGCTACAGGAGAATAGAAATTAGTGAGATAAATGCATAGAAAATTTTTTTGTCCAGGAGTAGACAAAATTTCTATGCCTAGGGAGAAGAAGAGGGAGTGATGTTTACAAACTATGTTCCTGTGCAAGGCTGGAAGGAATTGTGAGAAGGCAAGAACAAAGTTTGCCAACACTTCAGCTCACAGCAGGTAAGAAAGAGTGAGCTGGCCTGGCAAGCAGCTATAGTGGCTGCATTTGCCATTTGTCAGAAATGAAACTACTTGCAAATAATGTGATTTTAAACCAAATGACTCTGTTCTGGAGTAGCACTATGGGCTTTAATTTTTAATATTTTCCCCTGGGCTGTCTGTTATCAAAAACAACAACAAACAACATCTGTATATCCTTGTTCTCTTTTAAAGGGCTGCTGGGATGACTTGACATCAATTTGCTGCGGTAGAAAAGTAGGAGGAGAAATGGATTACTGGTAGCAGATGACTGTCTGCCATCTGGAGAGATTTTGTGGCTGATAAAATGTGTGACTTGGGCACAGATGTGTGTTTGATCCCGTTCCAGTGCAATGGCTGTCAGAAAGAGCTGCGAGGAGACAGCCCTTGGGTCAAGGAGGTACCAACAGCTGTGGCAGGAGGAGCAGGTCCCATTGCCTCACCCTCTGGGCACGGGCTAGGCTTTGGAAAGGTCTTAGATGTTATTAAACTATATAGTTAGATCCCCAGAAAGCTGGAATTATTTCCCTCTCCAGAGAAGAGTGTAAATCTTTCATCCTTTCCATAGACCTTGCTCCTCCCAGTGCTGCCCAGAACTCCGCTTTCAGCAGGATGTTGTTGTTTCCACAACTTTCCTCAGATTCTTTCTCAGTCCTTGGCTTCTGAGTTCTGCCCAGTCTTTTTGGGGAAGTCTCCTGCTTCTCCCTCAGCTCATTTTTCTTAGCAAGTATCTCCTTCCTTGAGGATATTGCTGTAGGCCTCATCAGTAACAGAGGGAATGCATCTAATCTGATTTCACTGGAATATGTTAAAGTTTGATAGGTGTTTTCCACTTTTTGGCAGGCTCTCTCCTTGGAGTCCAGGGTTTTCATCATGCCAAAGGCTTCTTTTGTTCCCAATATATAAACCCCATCCTTCCCTAAATCGCAGTTATGATCCTTTTGTTTATGGAAAGTTAGTGCTGTATTGCATTTTCTGTCCTGCCATATCTGAATTCAGCCAACTTGCTCTTTCCAGCTGTGTCTTAAAGAGCACAGAAACAGCAGAAGTACCCAGAGTCCTTTTCTCTCATTTTTGTCTCTGTAAAGATTTTCCTTTAATGTTAATGTGAAGTATCTTATTTCTCTATAGAAGGGGAAAGATTTCAGCAATCACAAGTGGGGCATGGAGCTGTTCAAAGTGGCTTGGTCAAGAAGGGAAGGATTTATAGTACTGTCAAGAACTGTTTACACCATTGCAAGCCCTCAAAGGCCTCTGTTTCCAACCAGAAAAAAATCAGTGTACACAAATAATACACTAGAGTAGGTTTGTTGACAATTCGCCTGCACACCAGCCTTTACTCTTCTGCACAAAGTGCATTTTATTTTCAAAATCTGGACAGGGTTATATTTTAAACCATCTCTCTTAGCTCATGTACATTTTGACTCCTATGAGGCTGCTTATCTGACTAGTGAGTTACTGTTGAATATTCAATACAAAGCCAGTCTAATAAGTCCCACCACTATTGTGAACCTGACAAGGGGAACAGTGTTATGCAAATATTATGTTGCTGAAGAAAATATTTCCAACAGATTGACTGTAGACAGATGATGCATTCCTTTCAAGTAACAATGGAAATTCATTTTCCTTAGTCTGAAGAGAAAGAAAAAACAGTATTAAGGAGCTAAAAGTAAGGCCCATTTCTTCTCCAGCATAGGATGACATTAGTGTTAATGTGTCTTTTACATTCAGCTGCCCCTCACAAGTTTTTGTGGTCCTAAATATATGTATGTGTGCACACACAATCCTTTAGCTTGACCTGGAGGAGGAAAAAGAAGTGTTTCTCTGCTGTGTCAGAGCCAATGTTCTCAGCTCTTTATCAAGCAGGGTCTGGTTTTATCCTTCCTGGGCACGTGCAGCTTGCTTTTCTTTGGAACTTGGTGTTTCTTTTTCTCCTGAAAGGATTAAGAGAAGAAAAATACGACATTTTGAAACCATGTCCATTCAAACTTATGAACTCTTCTAATACATTTTTTCAAAGAAATGGCTCACCTGAACAAGAGGTAACTGGGTGGGGTTTGGCCATAGTGGCTGGGTAAAGTTTCATTTCATAGCTTTCATGTCCTTTGTTTCTTCAAAAGTGAGATAAAAATCTTGTTCTCTGATACTTCTGTGTTTCTATTTTTCACTTACCCTAAAAGAAAAACATGACCACTTGTTTTGTGAGACATCTACCCTTTCCATAAAACACACGTTTGTTGAAGCAGAAAAGGGTTTGCTTTATGATTAAATCCATTTAGAGATTTTCCCTGCTTATTATTTTAATCAAGTCTCTGACACAGGGAACTCAACTTTTGGTTCTACACTAACAAGAGCTTCTTACAGCTCAGTGGATGGTATAGTGAACTCTGCATCTCTCTGTAAATGTGGTATGCTAATAGAGGCCACAGAATCCTCGAGGAGTGCTAGACACAAAGGTTCATCCAGAGATGTTAGTAACTGTCAACACAAAAACTCTGCTGTACATAAAAGGGAAATAGCATTATAGAAAATAAGCAAGGTTCAGAGAAAAATATCCTCAGCCCTCTAGACTCGTCGTGTCATTACTGACTCCTGTCCTTTCTGTAATTTCTGAAATAACCTCTCTGTCAGGTTTTGTTTCAGCCTTCATCCAGGTGTCCTGGCTGTGATATTTATTTCTGCAGGGGTAATGCTTCATCATTTCAATTTTCCATCAGTGGAGAGCTGTGCTCCTGGATTCTGTTTCCTAAAAGCTCTGCTTATTCAGCTTTCACAGCAGGTATGTACAATTATGAGTTCCAGGACAAGATAGATTAGTTTTCAAAAATGTGCTTTTAGGGCTTGAGCAGTGAGAAATCAGAGTTGTTTGGGTTTAGTCTGTGATTCTGCTACCTGACAGTGTGCTCTCCCAGATATATTTGATTTGGCTGATTGGCAGAAACCCTCCACCTTCAAGAGGCTTGTGTCACCTTCTGAATCATAGAACCATCAAGGTTGGCAGAGACCTTTAAGATCGTCCAGTCCAGCCATGCATGTAGAATTCTTGTTTAGATGTTCCTTCTGCAAAATCTTTGCATTTATCTTTCTTGATCCTTCCCATGTCAGAAACAGAACTAGAAGATTTTTGAGGGAGGTAGGTGATGCAGGAAGTACTCCAAAAAAGTAGCAGGCAAAGTTGGTTTCTGGAAATCCATCTGCCCCCTCCCTGTCATCTGTGAGAAAGACAAAGATCCCCAGTCTGCCTAGGGCTAAAGTGGTCAGTGGCTAACCATGTGACATCTGTGTAGGGTTAAAAATTTGTGAGGTTTTTTTTTAGTTAATCAAGGTTTTCTACTCACACTTCTCAGCTTTGGCAATCTGAGGCAATCTCAGCATTTCCTGAATATATAAAGTGGTGAAACCCACCAATAAGCAGTCCAGATCACAAAATTCCAGTATTTCATATAACTTCCAGAGGTCTCACTGTTTAAGTTCCATCTTAGAAGATCTGAGAAGGTCCAAATTATCTTATTGCTTATAGTCCTGGCTCTTTCCTCATAAATTACCCACCAATTACCCAAGTGATTGGTGTTAAGAAATTATGTAGGTGAACTCAAGATTGGAGTGCTCATAAAGAAAAGGGTTACTAATCCAGTCAGTCATGACATAAATATCCCTTGGTGTCAAAAGGAAAGGCTGAGGGGTTATTCATGCCCTTGGCCACCATAGGCCATTTCAGTAGGTGTGCCTGGCAGGTTTCAGGCTCCTGAAACCTGATATAAGGCTTGTTCCACCTTACTTAGTGGAAAGGAGATGTCAGGGAGAAAGTGATGGAGGTGATACAAAGCTGCTCTCTCATGTCTCTGGCAGCTGCTGTGGGAATCCTACAGAAACCCATCCCTGTGTGCAGCAGAGCCATGCCTCTGGCTGCAGTGCAGAGAGAGGCTGGGGGATTCAGAGCTCTCCTGAGAAATGCAGAGGTTCTAATGACTGATGGCTCTCTGTCCCATGCACAATTTGTAGTGGCAATTTTTTTCACTCCTGCCCTGTTTTATCTCCTTTTTCTGGAAGGAAGACAATTGAGGAGGGGTGGCAAGGCCCATCCAGAGTTCCTGTTTTCCCCAGTTGCCTTAGAATCAGAGTGGAGGGGGCAGTTGAAAGAGTCACCTGTAAAAACAGGTATAGAAATTATCTTCCTTTCACTACATGGGTTTGCACTTTTAACTGTGCCTTGTTAAATTACTTCTGTTTTGTGTTTTATTTTCGATACTTGTATGATGGATTAACCAGGATTTTTTATCCATAGTACAGCTTGCCACACTTGTTCTCTCACACCACCCTCTAAGGTATTTCTAAAGATGTGTATTTATGCCTCACTCCAGGCTCAAAAAACCCCCAACAACACAATACAAACATATAAAAGGAGAATAAGCATAAAGTACTTTTTAGCCAGTCAGCGTGACATTTAGATACCAAAGCTGGTGAAGAGCAGCAGGACTTGCAACCCACACAAAAAATACAGAAAAAAACTGAGTTGTATTTGAAAAGAAATGTTATTATTTGTATTGTTTTGATTTTTTTAATGGTATTTATTAAAAATGATTCAGCTTCTGACAGCTAGACCTGGATGACATTTGCCCAAAGAACAATAAGTTTGTCACAAATTATAAAAGAGGGGAAAGGAACAGGGAAAACAGCATCATAAGAACTAAAAGTACTTGGGAAGCTGACTCATCTTACAAGAACTTAAGACAATATATGAATAAATTGTGATAATTCTTTAAATATTAAACCATGTGCTCACATTTAAAAACTTCTTCTCTTGCTAGTGCTGATATCTTTTGCTTTGTGATGTTTTAAATTGAAATTTTGTGGGTTGGTTTAGAAAATTTTATTTTCTTCCACACTGTTTTGTAAGTGCAACCTCTATGAACAAAAATCTGAAATGAGCAAAATGAGCTGACATAAAATATTACTTCTAACTTTTAGCTATGTCTCTTTATGAAAGAAAAAGCCTATTTGACTTGAACTCATATTGACAATCAGAGAAACTTAAGGTTAGGAAAATCTCTTTATTCAAACTAAAAAATATCCTCAAAACTTGAATTCTGAGCTTCCAAATGTCATTCAAACATTAAGCCGTTTTTCTCTCTATTATCAACAAAATACTGGAAAAATCATAAAAAGCTGATATCACTTAGAACCTCACTCTGTTTGTTTTAGGGTGGTATTTTGTTCTTTAAAAGATTTCATTGGATAATCTTGGGTTTAGCAAAAAATTAGCTCAAGTTCTTAGTTACCCAAAATCCTAGTCCCAGTGGGAAAAGGATTTAGTATTAATGAACACACCTCCAGATGCTTTTCCTGTCAAGGTCAGCAAACCATATAAGTATTTCACATTTGAAGGTTCAGACTGGAACTTGCTGGGACTTTCTGAGAAAATCCCACTTTTCGACCCAGTGAAACACCCTGAAAATCTATCTGGAGGTCTCGTCCGGGATCATGCTGGAAAGTATAATTGCATGAGAATTTCTTTTAGATTTAAATCTATTTTCTTTGTCTGCTTATCTTGCTGAGAGATTTTCTGTGTCATTTGGCTGCACAATGTGCGTGTTCATGAGTATTTCTCCTTCCAAAACTCAATTTATCCAAACCCCTTAACAGGAGAATCACTGGATTTGCTTCTACATTTTTCCTTTCCTATCTTATTCCAGCCTATGTGGATAAGATGCCTGTTTTTTATCTGGAATGGAGTAATTTTCCTGGGCCAGATAAGGAAAGGAAGTTGGTGAAGAAATTGTTTGCAGATACACAAGACTTAAGCATTCAAAACAGGTTCTCAGCCCGAGCTGTTCTCAGCTGTTTGGTGTCCTGCTCAAGGGATGTAAAAGGAAGAGTTTGAATCCATGCAGCCTGAACTGTTCCAAGTGTTGTGCCTCACTTTGTTTACTAAACCATGGCAAGGTCTGAAGGTGCCAGCAGACAGGAGAGAGCACTTCTCATCAAGTGTCTATTATTTTGTGCTCTCTGCACACCTCTCCTTAATAGACTTCAAGAGCTCTACTGCTGTAGAATGAAAATCACATCATTATATTGCTAACACCCTTCCTTTACCTGTGATGAGCTTTTGAGTCTTGCATCATGAACCCTTGTAATTTTCATACTTTTCCTCTAAAGGCCTTCTCACTGGATGTTGTTGGTAGCTTATGGGAGGTTCTCTTCGACCCTCTTGATCTAAATGTCCGTTTATTTGCGTTTGCCCAATTCCCACATTAGTGAAAAAGATTTCTAGGTAGGATGGCATTTCAAGTAGTGATGTGGGAGCAGATGCCTTGCAACAAGCTAACAGAGGATGACTAATTAGAAGTTAAGGAACAATGGTGCAGAGAGACATCAAGAAACCAACAGATTTGTTTGAAACCTGCAATTAAATGCAGAGGAGAGAACAACTTGAAAAGATTTTCCTAAAACTCCAAAATTGTGCTATTTTGTACAGAAATGTTTTAAGAGTAAAACAAATTATTTTGCATGTGGAATGAGACTGGAGCAGATGCTATGCCAGACTTCAGAGCCATGCAGTTGTGGCTTCCCTTTAAGCCCAAGAATCTGGAGAAAACGAGGGAGTGTCTGAAGGAGATGCAAAAAACATGGGGTTTGTTAACTACAAATGAAAAGATTTTCAATTAACCAAACAATTGTGGCTGAAACACTAAGACATTAAGATCTGAGACTTTGTAGACCATACAAAGACATTCACACCCAATGCAGGGAGGCAGATTTTGTGAGTTTGTTGATCCTGAGTTAAAGGGCTGGCAGAAGGACAGGTCTGTATAACGAGGATTCACTGCCAAATGAAAATACCTTTGAGGTTTCTGTATCTAAGCTGCTGAATGTGCACCATGAAAACAGACTTCAGCCTTGTGGATTTCCACTAAATCTCTTTTCTTCCATTGTATCCAGTGGTGAAATGTCAGCTAATAAAAGAAATCTTGCTGTTAGTCAGTAAGTATTGTAAGAGGCTTATTTTTTCTATTTGCTTGAAGTAGTGTAATATAGTGTATCTTCTTTATTGCATAAGTCTGTTTCTGTATTTTTTGTAGTTGATCAATCCAGGAAAAAAACAAACAACAATGAAAAGTAACCATACCTGCTGAGAAGAAAAAAATAATTAAAATATTTAAGACATCTTATAAATAATTTTGTCTGGAAGTGCAGTCATCGCCGTAGAAAATTTCAGCAATAATCTGAAAAACTGAAAAAGTGCATTAGTTCCTTGTGTTTCAAAGCATATATTAGCACTAGGGAGCAAAAGTGAAGTAAAAAATTTGCACAGCCTCAGGCAAAATCAAGTTTTTGTGTCTTCTGTGTGCTCTGATCTGTTAACTTTCTTAAGCACTAAATGTCTTCCTATCAATTTCACTGCACTTTGTGTCAGAGCTTGAAAGTGATCTGAGGTTTTTGAAACTACCACAAGGATTTATTTGGGATGTTAAGCAATAAAATCTATTATTCAGTTTTGACAGGCTCAGTGTCAGTGTCTGTCCAACCGCCCCCCACCCACCTAGTGCCTTCCTGTAATTTCTTTCTTTTCTATTCATTAATATTCTATCATTTTGTGCTTAATGTGTGTGATTGAATATACTTGCTGTTCTATATGGTGTCTTGGAGGTAAGGCTGAATATGTAAAAGATTGGTTCGTATTTACTTTTTGGAACAGAACAGAGCAGTGGAAAGTCTTCACTGTTGGATTTGATCAGCAAGGCAGTGTCTGTGTCCTGGAGAGCTGCTCCACACACTATGGAGTCTGGAGATACTTCCTGCTCTTTCAGCTGGGCTGCAATCATGAAAACAGGGATGTCTCCACCGTTACTCTTAAAAGCTGAATGCAGCTTCTGATTTCTGATAGGGGTCTGAGCATTGTAAACTTTGGTACAATTTTTCTATCTCTTGATGCTGGTGTCGAGGAAGTTCAGGCACAAGGCAAAGCAAGACTTGAGTCAAAATTAAGCTGTTTTGATGCTACTGTAAGAAGGTGACACCTGTGGTTGAGGAAGTTTTGCTCAGCAGAAAATGGGAAAAGTTGTCCTGAAAACTTGTTTTACTTTATCCCTCTGGCATGACCCTCTAGTCATTGCCAAAAGAGTCATCCTAATTGCTTGTTTCCAAATTCAAGGTCCGTGTCTCCTGTCACTGAGAGTTGGAGTGCTGGAGGGGATGAGGTGCTGAGGCTTTTCAGGATGACAAACTGCTGATGGAACAGTAGGTCAGGTGACAAATAGCAGGAGAAAGTGCTTGAGATGATGGGAAATGGATCTGTTTGCATGTCTCCCCTCTGACAAAAAATACTGATGTGAACTTAGCATTCTCTAAGAGACATCACCTGAAGTCCCACATCTCACAAAGAACAATTTGTCCTCAGGGATTCTACTTAGTGCTGTAAGTTAAACCGTTTTGGGGTGTGTTTTTTTTGTTGTTGTTTTTGTTTGTTTGTTTGTTTTTATAGAGTTAGATGAGAGAGCTTTGTGGTTGTTATGTTTTGTTCTTTTGTGCAGCATATTTGTACACAACAGGACTGCGTTTCTTTCTGAACTTTTCTTTCCAATCTTTCTGGCCAGTCTCACTTCCCCACAAATCCACCACACATCCATCTTGGAAGGATATGTAGGTACCTCCAGTCGAGCAGGGGTGTCTTTAGAGATGTGTATTTCTTTGCCAAGCACAGGGCTTCACCCCCTTCAATTGCATTTCCTGGAACACAGTTAATTCTTTGGGACTTTCTTCAGCTGAACTCTAACATTGCATACCTGGGTTTTTGGCTTGATTGTTTCTTTTTTCCATATTCCCATATTATAGGGAATAAATAAGAGCAAATAATAAGTTCAGGATAACTTTTAAAAGGCAGAGTACAAGTATATGGGTGGACTAATAAAAGTCAATGGAGTAAAATGATGCACTTGCGTTATTTTGGCTGATATTACCATAAGAGTTGTAATTATCTGAGTTCCCTCAAGGCTTATAACAAGTCTGTCACTCCTGTATGTACCCTAAGGTGGTTGCCCATCAAGGACGACTTGATGAAATTGTTGCTCATATGAATACCACTGTGTTTGTCAGTTTGCATTAGGATGGATCAAACAAGGCAAACCACATTCAGAAGCAGGAACCCAGGTGAGGTGTGCCCAGAAATAGAATTATTTTTACAGTTACGGTGCTCAGAAAAGTCCTCACTTCACTGAACTGTCTCTGCTATGTTGATCCAGAGCGAAAGCCAACAAAATTCAAGTCAGGATTCCTGTGAAGGAAATCCTTAATGAACTTTCTGAAAAATGTGAGATCTTCCCCCTTCCCTGTGAATTGCTTGTTCTTCCTTCTGACTGGTGATTCTGAGGATTGCTTTGCAGTCCTCAGCACAGGAGGCTGGTGCTATCCTATTAAATGGATGACCTTGTGTCATTTGCTGCTCCTCAGGTATTCAAAAAGTGTTTTCTAAAAGATAGCCCCTGGAGTTCTTGAAATTCAGTAGTGGTATCAAATAATTAACTGAAGGTCAGAGACGGTCCCTGCTACATCTAATTTGTAAGCAACTCCTGAGGAGAAGCCACACGTGGTGTACATTCTAATGAAAATCTCCATTTCAGACAATAAGAGTCCTTAGGGATAGTAGTGGCAGAAGTTCAGATGTTTAGGAAACTGTAAATACAGACTTCACTTTGGGCAAGTGCTTCTGTCAGTGTGCTTTGTGTAAAGTTTATAATCACTGAAGACTGCACTTGGATATGAGCACGTCATGTTCCATTCAGGTTAGAAGCTGCAAGTTCAAACGTGCTCTGCTGCTTTAGGATGTTGCTGTCTGCAGAAAATCACTTTGCAAACAGCATGAAAGTGTGTTCCAGTTCAGGAGAAATGGTAGGGTCCCTCCTTAGCTGGAAATCTTGTGCTAGGCCCAAAAGAAGCCATGTTCACAGTGAACAGTAATGCTCAGCTTCTAACTAAAATTCCTGAAAAATAAGATTTAAATAAATAAATTTAGATTACCTCATTGCCAAGCAGAAGAAAACAAAAAAAGAGGAATTTATAGTTAATATAGGAATGTTAGCTTGTTTGAGATCTCTCATAAGTTAACGTGATTCCAAGGTAGTTTTTTCAGATATAAATTTTTGGTTTTGTCTTCTTATATATACAACCAGGTGTCTTAAAATGCCCCTTGGGAAGCAAAATCTAAGAGCAAATATAACCAAGGAAGGACCTTGTGCCCTATAGTTACAAAAAAAGTTAGACTGCATGATTTTTATAAGACTCCATCTTTAGATTTATCTAGATCTATTACTTTAGATTTTTAAAAAAATTAAAAATACTTATTCATGGCATGCTAATAAAGCCTATTTGAGCTGTCTGAACAGCCTGTAAGTTGTATAACACACACATGTGTTAACACATTAACAATGAATTATGTCTCTATTTGAATTAGGCAAAAAAATAATTAATTGTTGAACTGGTTAATCTGACTTAGTGTTTAGCTGAAAAGTCTCTAGCAATCCAAAACAAATTTTCCATTGGCAAAATGACACATTTTCTTTGACCAGAAGTTGCATTCTTTTGTTCACACATAGGAAGTCTTTGGTGAGGAAAAACAATTCAGCCTTACTTCCTCTTGGTTTGGGTGTTACTGAATGATTTTGATGTGTTACTTATCTCCAAAGGATTTTTGCTGGACTCATGTATCATATGTCTCTATACGATGGTATCTTTCTAGGTAACCAAATATCTTCCACACTATTTCAGTATTCTAATGAGTATTTAACAAAACACTGATCAATAAGATATTGGACAAATAGATTTTAGATAATATCTTCATGATTTTCCATCCCCAATTCTCTTCATTTAAGAGCACACTGGTTCCACACAGGAACTAAATCTGATATTTTTCTGAAAATGTACATGAAGATTATGAAAAAAAGATAGCTTTGATAGCAGGGATTTTAATTTAATCTCATTTTGGACTATTCATCTTTTTTAAAAAATATAGCAGTAGACAAAGAGTGTTTTTTCGCTGTTTGTTTCAGCTTTGTGATCTTTGTTTACCTGTGATAACTGCTCTGCTTTGCCCAGCACACAGCAAACAGCAAAATACATCCAGCAAGGAACATCATCTGGAGAGTTTTGTCAGGACAGTGGCCTGTGCAGGTGCCATCCTGCTTGTGTGAGGCTGGCTTGCTCAGAGAGACAAACCAGCAGTGAGGTTGTGTTGAGATAAGGGGACACAGCACAGTGCTCTGCTGTCCCCAGATGGGGCTGGTGCTCCACGATGGCACAGTGAGGTGAGACAATGTGAAATTCCTTCGTGGCAGTTGCAAAGTGTTTTTCATGGGATAATTGATAAGATGGGGGAAAGAAGAAAGGACAGAAGCACCCTGAAGCAATTAGAGGGAAAGCAAGAGATGGATCAGCTTCATATTTGACTCTTGGTGCAGTTAACATTTGAGCAGCTGAAGTTTATGGGGATTATTCCAAGTCACACATAGTGTTCTACCTATCTGCAGGAATCAATCATACTGCTATTGATGATTAAAAAAAAAAAAAAATGGTGGAAGGTGAAGAAACATCAGTTTCTTTCATTGTTGACTATTTGGCTTCTTTTCTTGCCCCAGATGACACAGGAAGATGAAGACCGGAGATAAAAGTACAGGAGCTTCAGACTTGTCAAAGAAGACACTATATTTTCTGAGAACAAAACAGTAAATTATATGTTCAGTTGTTAGTATTTTCTTTTCTTTTGTCAAAACTAATTTGAAGAGAAGGCGTAGGCTAGTGCCAGGTCACTGCCACGCCTTTAGAAATTTGTGCTGTGTACAGAAGAAGTTGAAGAGCTGAAATATTTCCCTGCCTGGGGTGAAAAAGAAGTCTTTATAATTCCATCCAAGGGCATCCTTTTGAACAACTGAGAGACTTGCAGATAAATTAGGGCCATCCATGGAGGAAGAGTAGGGCCGTGATTCAGCACACCCTCCTGGGAGCTCGATGCCCAGCTGTTACAGCAAGATTGTGTTAGAATGTTTGATATCAATTTCTGTAAACCCGTGTGACAGTGCAGATGAGCTTTGACTGAGAGCCCTGTGTCCTGACATCAGTGGGCAAAGATCTAACTTCTCTGAGATTGAACAACTGGAGATCCAAAACCGCATGCTGGTTTAACTGTGTAACCTCAAACCCATGCTAGGGCATGGGAAATAGTGATAAAGGTCTTTTAACTTACCCACCTACAAGAATTTCACAAGCTGTAAAGTTTTCTCCCTAGAGTGCCAATGCTGCCTCAGTTTGGGAAAGTTTCTTGTGCTGATTCATTGGGATTTTTTTTTTTCCTGGTACCTGTACAACATATTTGGAGGAACAGACACTTTTTCATACTACTGGAAATGAGGGGAGTGTGAACTGATTTGTGAGTGAGAGCAGTTATCTTCACCACTCAAGGAATTACATTTTGTCCATAAAGCTGGTGTGGTTCTGCTGTTGGCTCAGTCTTGCCCAGCTGTGCTGATTGATATCCCTTCAACTGGCTGCCAGGCTACTTCACCCTGACCTTTTCCAACAAAAAAGGGGGTATCAGCCCTCTGCTACCACCTCTAAAGCCAGTCACAGTCAACGGATACATGAATCTCTGCATATGTCTGAGGAATATTCAGCAATATATACACAGGATAGCTTCAAAGTACCTGGGACAAAGGCATGAGGAGATACAAAGTGTGCCTTGTTTGTTAAAAGCTCTGGGTCTCGAGTTGAACATCCAGAAAGGAAATAAAGGTTTTGCTTCATCTTTCTGCAAAACTTGGGTTGGTCACACAAAGTCTTTCGGAAGCTGGGTAAGAAGCTCAATTTCAGAGAGCAGAAAATAAGGCTCACTAACACTGAGCCCAGAGTTTCTAGAGCTGGAGGGGATTTTACACTGAAATTCCTTTGAAAATCAAGTGTAATGAGCACCTATTTCTTTAATAGTCTTTGAGAATTACCCTTTAACAATTTGTAGTGCAAGATTCTTGGAAGAAGTTAGTCAGTAAAAGACTGACCAGTCTCAGGACTCCTGTTATACAGGGTTTATAAGTATTTTCACTATTTTCACAAGTTTCCTAACTTTTCTTTGGGAGAAGTCAAGAAGTAAGTGCATAATTTTTTGTTCTGTCTCACCTCTTGCTCTATGTTAAATATCTTATCTATCAACTGGAGCTCTCTCTCTACCTCTACAGAAGGAACTGAGGGGTTTAGCACACGAGGGGAGAAAGAAATGGCTTTAATTCAATGAATCAATTTTGTTCTCTAATATTCAATCATCTGAGTACTTTACTAGAGAGAACACCCCATACATGAGGCATGAAAAGGTGGAAGGCTACAGGGAGGGGGTCACCAGCAGCACTGGGAGTGTGTTACTCTCCAGCATTTAAATGCCCTTGGAATCATGCTTCATCATGGTGTTAAAGGAGTAATGTAGCCCTGGCTCATGCTGGCAAACATCAAAAGAGTAATCCCAAATCCTGTCACAATGCAGTGAGTAATCATGATGAGTTATGTGGGCTGCTGGATATGCTACCAAGACAAGCAGGAAAGCTCCAGCATCTGGCTCTGCATTCCAGTTACCAGAGACCTGCCTGGGTCTATCCTGCAGAGCTGCCAGCTCAAACAGAGGCTTTTATGGGAGAGCCACCCTTTGGAAACCCTGTATTGTTCTACTGCGTGTCTGCCACGTGGGTAGAGGAAATAAAGCTGCTGGCTGGAGGCAGAACTGCTGGGGGAGAAACAGCAGAGAGATGTGTGTGTCTGTGAGAGGCCCAAGAAGGTGGAAAACCAGAGGAAAACAGAGGAGGAGGCAGGGGGTTTGGTGCTTGTCTGTGCCCTGGGGAAGAGCTGACAGGTGGCAAAGAGAGTGGGAGTAGGGAGAGCCCACTTGTAGGGTCCTGGAAGTAAGAACATGCTTGCAAGATGCCAGTCCGGACTAATGGCAAATGCGGGGGCATTTCAGGGCTCCTGCTCTGGTGGTGATGCACAGGAATTCAGGCTGGCACTGGAGCAGAGTTTCTCCATGAATAACTCAACACCTCGTGCTGCTCCCTGGGAGCAGGAGGATGGTGTGATGGGCATGTACTGTACTGTGCTCTTGCCTCATACCAAGGACTTTAATAGTCCTAGGGCCAGTCAAAATAGCAGCCTGTCTGTTCCTAATCAGATCTAATATTTAATTTCAGTTCTCTAAAATAGACATGAAAGGAATACAGAAATTGTCATTACAGTTTATACATCAAATCATACCAGCTGCTTATCTGTAGCTATGCTGGTTGTTTTCAGGTGCTGTGAAAAAGAATAAGCAGCTCTGGAGATGATGAATAGTCTAATGAAGCCAGGGAAAGCTGCATAATTAAGCAAGGTTGAGGTAAAACCACAGCTATTTTGGAAGAATTCTAACTTTAACAAGGCCAGGATTTTACCTCAGGTCTTCATAGAATAGTTTACCACCAAAGAATTTTTTTCCCTAGCCCTGAAGGATGAAGGCTTATAGCCTTAATTTTATTTATCCCTTCTTACGTAACCATGAATGCTCTCATTAGCCATATAAATGTCTAATACTCTTTCAAATGCTGGTAAACCCAGCCACTCATTAGTAGCCCAAGGGCAAAATAATTCTTTTCACCAGTGCTGCAGATTTATAAAGTTTGAGCCTTATAACATTTTTCTCCTAGCTGGGCTAGGAATATGCTTAATTCATTTTCCTATGGTTAGAAAATTATTATTAAAAAGTTTTAAAAGTTTAGCTGTTGGAAAACATCTGCATTTTATTCTATGGATCTTTTTCACTTGAGAAATAGTTGCAAATATTCACTGAGATCAGCTTATGTGGGGGTTTCAGGCACACCTTTCAAATTTCCTGCATTTTGAAAAATTGTACACGCCTTTCTGTGGGGCTGATTTACTTCCCTTCCACACAGATCCCATCTCCTTCACTTTGACTGCTGAAAACTATTTCCACTGTGAATTTAAAAATATGGTAGCGTGATTTTCACACTAAAAGAAATTGCTTTCTGTTTCTCTATGGCTCTTATTTTTCAGTGTTTCATTTGTAGTTTTCATTCCATGTGTTTTCTCACATTTAGCCTCTGGCAGGTTTTTACGTGTGATTTATGATGTAGTCAACATGTTTTGACCACACTCCAGCTGATCAGGAAGAAGCTGTTTTAAAGAGAAAAGCTGACTGTGGACAGAAAAAAAAAAACATTCTCAAAAAAATTAAAATAAATTTGATGGTGGTGGTAATAGCTTTGTTCAGACACTGCTGTCTGAGGGGTCTTGGTAAACAGCTCTGTCATTGAATTTGCCTGTGTGATAACAGGCAAATGACTTCCCTACAAATATTGTTTTCCCTCATCCCTCTCATGTCTTCCTTGTCAGCACTGATGTCTTCAGAGGCAAGATGGGCTCTTTGCTCTTGTGATGCCTGCAGTGAGGCTCGGGATGCAGGAGGCAGCTGAACTGGTCACAGCTCACTGAAATGAAAGAGTGAGATCCCTCTCCCTCCTTCCTTGGCTCTGGCACTCATCTGTTTGCTTGGGGAGCCAATTTGCCTCTCTGACCCAACCAAAGGCTTTGCTTTTTGCCAAGGTAATTTTCTGCTCTTTTGTTAAATGGAATCGATGCACCATGGGATCAGACCTATGCCACAGCTGCCTGAAGGTAAAGCATTGGCAGTGCACGGCGTGGAATTAAGGGAAAAGCAAGAGAGGGCTGGATGATGTGTTGCTGCCTTGGTCTGAAAACTGCTGCAGTTTGTGTAATGATGTTGTTGCATTTCTCTACCCCAGTACAAACTTCCATTGTGAGCTTGGATGAGCAATGCTGTGCTCTTCTGCCTGAGATCTGTGTTACTACAACAGGGTGAGCACAGACAGGTTTGAAAATCAATGGTGTGGCTGCAAGCTCTTTGTTGAGAGTCAGAAGAATTCAGAACACTGATTGTTACTATACCAACATAAGCCAATGTTTTCAAAAATACTTGCTTTTAAGTAGATATCCAAGTTTCCAAGTATTCAATCATCATCACTTCACCTCCTTATTTCTCACTAACTTTGTTATGTTTTATCAGTGGTGGGTAACTCTGAATTTACCTTGTTACCATATGTGGGTCAGATTGTATAGATTTTGGAGTGTTTGCATCAGGCTGGCAGGTTTGACAAACCAGGCCACTGTTTTGACAGAGATGTCTTTTTATCTTCCTTTCTGGGCTGAAACTCAATGCTTGTCACAGAGATGTTCCTTTAGCAGCCTCAGAAAGAAGCTGAGAGCTGTCAAGTAAGAAATTACAGTACCATGGCTTTGTGCTGTTAATGTGACTGAGGAAGGGGACAAGGCATCCTGGCAGCAAGTGTTTCTGTCCCTGCTAGCAGGGATGAGCTCTTGGCTGTGTCCCCTCTCCTTTCTGTAAAGTACAGATGGCCACGGGTGAGATGCTGTGTTTTGGCAGATGACAGTGACATAGAGGGGTGTGCAGACATGCAGTTTGCTGCTAACCAATATACAACCTTCCTAGCTGCTGTCATCCTCTGCAGATGTTCACCCTCTGAATTTTCCAGTGAGCAGTATGAGATTTCCTCTTCCCAGTATGCGAAGCAGCAGCTCACCTGTGACCAAAATTTGTGTGGTGCTTTAGAGCAGCCAATTGTGCAGAGGCCGGCTGATTAAAGACACTTTTGAAAACAAGCAGCCGTTGTCAAATGTGGCTGATGCAGGTCTCAGAGACATTGCATGCTGTGGGAACATGTCCCTTACTGATTTTGGCTGAAATACCATCATTTCTGCCTCTAGTCCATGACTGGCCCTTGCTGGCTCACCAGTCCCACCTCACAGCTTGTGGAGGGAGCTGGGCAAAGCTGCTCCCTGTCTCCCTTCAGGAGAATCATTTACACTAGCACAACCCTTTGGGCCTTTCAGAAACACAGCTGAGTGTGTCCAAAGTGGATTCAGGGATTCTCACGCTGCCCCAGTGGCTGGCAGAGCTGTGGGGATGCTGCCCCAGGCAGAAAACACTCACAGGCAGAGGGAAGACCTCTCCCCAAACCCAGTGCCACGTTTATCAAGGCACATGGCCATCACTGGCCTGTGGACTCACACTTATGGGCAGTGTAGTCCTTCCAAAATGTGTTTTAACTCGAGAACACACAGCCTGAGAGCTGGGACCTGGCTCTTTAGCCCATCCCATGGGCAACATGTTTCTTGCATGTTCATCGAGCTGTGTCTGGTTTAGTGTTTTAAGCTTGGAGAGAAAAGGCTCATGAATTTGGACACAAAGGTCCCAGCCCAATGCTGACATTTCAGACAGTTCTCTGGCACCTTTTTTCCTCTATTAAAGATTGCTGTGTCCTATAGACAATTTCACTATTATATAGAAGAGTGTTACTATAATTTTCTCCTGTGGTATATATTCCAGATTACAAAGACATATCACAGTTATATTGATCATTATGGTTCCTCTGAGTTTTCCTCCATCAACCATAACAAAAGTTAATTAACTATTTAGGAAATGCAACCTCTAAACACACTTTTAGTTTCACATTTTTTTGTTACATCCTGTAGTGGACAAGATGGAGAGGAAGGATTATTTAAAAATAGCTTTGAGGTAACACATTATTGAAGTAATTTCAAACAATCTGAAGGAGTCATTTGGAATGACAGCTTTTATTACTTCCTGTTAGTAGATTAGGGGATAAAATGCAAGGGATTGAAATGAAGCAAGAAATATTTTTTTCAGGTGTTTGTAGATGATACATTAAATAATTTAGCTGGGAACAGTGTGTCATGTAGTCATTCAGCAGAAAGACGAAAATTGAGGATATGAAATTCCCCCAGCTACTGTTCTGGTCTTACTGATGTTTACATCAGCAAAGAAATGGAATAACAGTGACAAATCTGGCCAGTATAGTTGCTGTTTCATTCCAGCATGCATTTTCTATTTGAAAATATACAACTGAGAGGCCCTCAGGTCTCTCTCTAATATCTTCCTGTTGCTCTAATTTTTTATTCTTTCATAATTACAAGTTCTTTCAAATTATTAACTACATGTGCACTCTGATTTTATGTCCTTCCCTTCCTAGAGGCCTTGTCTTTTCCTAAGTATGGGGTGTGTATTTTGTACTCATTAACATATAGTTTTACCTTTGATCTCTAGCTGACATCTCTACCATAAATTGCTCCTAGACTGGACTATAACATCTCTTTTAAGACATGAAACTATGAGCATATGAGAGTGAGGGATCAGCTAGCAGAGATTTTCATTTTCATCACTTTCATCAGGAAATAACATAATAATGCTACTGAAGTTTCAGTGCAGATCCCAGTCTGGCACAGATAAAATAGCTTATGGCTGTAGAAATTCATATTGATTCAAAACAGTTTGGTTAACGAAGATAATAGACACCATTGTTCATTTTAAATAGGAAAGAGTGGTGATGATGAGACAGACTACAAGTGGGTAAGTAACTTTCATTATTTGTGGAAATTACTAACCCACTTGTAGCTTGAATGATTATGTAGTTCATTTAATTTGATCATCTTTCTCAAAAAATTATCTACAAATGGAATAGACCCTTCTCAATCATGAACATTGGTTGCTGTTGTTGGTCAGAGGGGTCACCTGAGTCTGAATCTGCAGATGGTTTGTGAACACTCTGGGAAGGTTTTATTCATTGGACTGTTTCCGTTTTTATTTTGGCAAACAAAAGGATTTTTGGTTAGGGATATCACAATCAGATTTTCACCTTGGCTCTGCTTCAGAGAATCCAAACTACTGACAAATTGGGGCATTGGACTCTGAAAAGAAACTTCTGTGAGATGATGGGAAACTGGAAATTTCTGGTTTGATATCCTTGTGATTGCCTGCTGTAATTGGACCGATTATCAAGAGAAGTTGTGTTCTATCCATTCGTGGGGGTTTTCAAGACTGACTCATTTGCAGTGGCAGGCTGGACTCAGAGGTTACTTTCTAACAATATTTCCGTAGCTTTGTGATTTCAGGCATTTGGGATTACCTAAAAATCAACTGTCAGTTCAGAATTTGAAACTTGCTGTTTCCCTCTCTGAATGTTACCTACTGTGAGGTAATGTTGGAAACTCCACAAAAGAGGGAATCTGGATTTCACTCGTTTCACTGTTTTTCCCTCTAAGGCTTGTCTGATTGCATAAATGTCATGTTCTTACATGATGCATCTACAGACAAAGGAACATTTACACAAGAGGTTACAAAGGTGAGGAGTGAGGCAGGTTTTAGGAGAGAACCAGATACTTGTAGGGATTTTGAACCTTTGATAGTTTACATGGAACAGAAAAAATACTGTATTAATCTAAGTTTCTCTGTATCACTGCAAATGTTTGAAAATCGTGATCCATAGCTCAGTAATTCTCAAGGAAGGAGTTAAAAAAATGAATTTTCTTTTTTGCCTCTATTAATTCTGAGTTTCTGAAGTTCATTTTCTGTTCCCTCCCACTTCCTGCCCCTTCAGCTTTTTGGTACCTTTAGAAATGTTATTCCGCTACTTAAATTAGGTATCTTTATATTTATAAAAAAATATTTTATCCTCTTTTTTCTTCCTCTGATATGGATAATTTGCTGTGAAGCAAATAGTATAGCCATTGTTTTGGTAGTTGACACTGTATTTTATAAATTCACCTTATTACAGGTTTACTGATATAGATACTTTTCATATGGATGTGTATAGAAGTGACTGAGTGAATGGAGAAATTGTACTCCATTCATCTGGTCTGTTCCATCAATGCTTAGTGCTTTTTATTTTTATATTAGTCCAGTGCTTGGAATAAGCAGCAGCCCCAGGCTTCCCTCTCCCAGTATTGCAAACTGCAACAAGACCATAAGTTGCACAAATAATTGTTTTCTCATCTCTAGAGCACTTGGCTTCTGACCACAGCATTGACAAAATTCCTGAAGCCCTTCTGCTGCTGGGTTCTTGGGGCTCTAAGTGCTGTCCTGGCACAGAATTTGCATTAAGTACCTTGAAGCTCTTGGAAGAAAATATTTCATTTTAGAAAGCAGCTGAAATCAACCTTGGTGTTTGTGCCTTCATAAGAAACACGTTGTTTTCTTTAAATGTAAAGAATTGGCCTGACATTTTCACAGGCACCGCTGTGATTACGAGGCAGAATTTTCCAAATATCAGACTTGAATTACACTCTGTTCCAACTAGTTATTGCATTCTCTCCTCTGAACTGTGTTTTGTTAAATACACATTCAGGCCTCAGAGCAGTTTAGAGGAAAAACAGGTTCCTATTCTAGAAACAGTGTTCTAAGGAGGGAATTTAGATAACCTTCACCCAAAAGACCTTTCTAAACCAGCTGCATAAAGAAAATATGATAATGTGTGGAAAAAGAATCCTGAGGCTCATCTTGCTCTGTTTGCATGCAGATCAGCTTTGCATTTGTCCTTGTATCTCCATGTATATTTAAATTACTTGTCTCCTCTTTGACAAAATCTGGTTGTGGATCTCACTGGAAATCTGAAGTCCCGGGTTGCATTTCTACTTTGTTGATAAATCAGAGGCTCATAATTTTAGGCAAGGATGTTGTTCTCCCCTGTTGTAGAGCAATATCTTGGGAAAAAGGCACACTTCTGATTTTATAAAAGGAGCAGAAATTCTTCTGCCTCCTTTAAAGTTATACAAGTCTCTTTGCAGCCAAGCTGTGTCTGTGTGCCTGAATTTGCCGTTTTCATTTCCTTTCATGCCTGCTACAAGAACTTTTAATGTCAAGTTTTGACATACATTGGTAGCAGTGGCAAATCGAAAGGGACTTGAAACAAACAAAGTGGTCTGAGGTCTTTGCTTTGCAGAGGAGTCAGGCTCTGAAGTAACTTCTGAGTGGGGAAAGATATCTCAGTACATGAAAACCTCAAGCTGCCAGACTGCCTGTGAGCTGAGGGAGTCTGTGTCTGATCTACACTTCAGGTTGCCCTCTTGATCTGCCCCTGCCTCTGATTCTATCTCTGTTACTATTGATGCTTATTTTTCATACAGATCAATAGTTTTGTAGTGTGGGTATCTGGCAGACCGCTTCAGGCAGATCCTTACTACTCCTTGATAAAAAAAGAGAGGTCAAGCTGAAATCTGGCTGGAGATGAGGACAGCAGTGAGAATAAGGCTGAGGTAGAGTGAATGAGAAAAAGAGGGCTAACACAGGCTGGGTATTACTGGTGTCTGTTTATGAGGAGATTTGATAAGGCTACTGTACTGCCCTTTCTAAAAACGTTGTAATAAAATCCTGCCTAACAATCGGTTATTTGGTGCTTAATTAAAAACTTGGAACTTGCAATTCATTTCTTAGACTATGCATATTATCCTCCTTCTCCTTCTGGGATGGATAATTTAAATAAAAAATTTGTTAAACTAGATTTGAAGGGATGATAGAGGGCCTTTCCAACCCTTAATCAAACAGGAACAGTTTCTCATGGAAATTTTTTTCTCAAATAAATAGATGCTGGTTTGCAAGTCCAGCTTTGAAGCTGTGGAATTCTTTAGAACTTCTCTGCTAATTAAAAAGCTAAACTTGCATTGGTGAAAAACATTACTCTGTCTGGCTTCTTTCTGGGAAGAAAGGTAATGATTGAGGAAAGAGAGGGAAAAGCATAAATCAAATATTCCTTCTGTAATACTCTCACTTATGAACTAGTAGTATTTTAAATTGGGGTGATAATTGCTGTGCCTATGATCTCCACAGGTAAAGCACAGAATAGAGCTTTTTACCATTACAGAAATGTAACCCCCTCTGAGGTGAGAGACTGGATCCCAGACAATGGATGGGAAAACATGTTCCCATCCCAGCGAATGCTGGAATATCATCCTGGTCATTTCAAACACTTCTCATAGTCTTCCTCCCAGCTCATCTTGTGCTTCCCCACAACACAGACAAAGGATAATAGCTTTTCCTTTATTCCCTGGATAACGGTCTTATGTGTGCATTCTGTTATCAAAAGTCATGCACACATGTAGGAAGTCTTTCCGTGGACGGCAGGGAGAAGGAATTCTGCTGACCAGAGATATTCTAGAATACGTGGTTTTATTGCAAGGGTCGTGGGTAAAGAGGGTCTCGCCTTCAGCCACCAGCCTCGGCTGAAGGGAAGTCCCAGACAGAGCGAGGGAAGAGCAAGGAGGTAATAGTTATGAGAGAAGGGAAGGGGGGAGCAAGGCAGCAATGGTCAGAGAGCAGAGAACAGGGAGAGCAGGTAAGAGCCAGTAAGAGAGTGGAGCATAGAGAGGAGGTAAGAGAGCAGAAGTAAGAGCAGAGGTAAGAGCAGAAGTAAGAGAGCGGAGAATAGAGCGGAGGTAAGAGAGAGGAGATTAGAGAGCGAGATCCTTGTTACAATGCATTATATCTTCTTTTGTGATGAATATTCTAATTTACAGTGACCAACCAATACAAGACACAAAATCCTATAGAATTTACATATAGTCTATAAGAACTACTACATTACCATACTATGTTATATTTTAAACTCTAAAAACTACTCTTTAGACTTTTCTGTTTTGCTACATCGACCTTTGGATCCCTTAGCCAGCAGAAAGGTATTGTTTAATCAAGAGGGATTCTTCTTCAGCTGGCTAGGCTATTGTTTTCAGGTTATATAGTAACTAAGACTCAGTATCCTACAGCTCAAAGTAAGCTTCCATTTCTATTTCGATTATAGGTTTCATATTTTCAGAATCTTTTGCTAAACAATCATATTTATAAGGTTTCCCTGATTCATCTTCCCCAACACACACAGTGACCTCTTCTCTCTCCTTGGTCTCTTGCAATGGACAGACTCAATATTTCTCTGCATAAAAAAGGCACAGTAAACATGAGATTTTATATCAAAGGCACCATTTCGGGTTCTGCATCAGAAATAACATGGTATTGTAGGAGCTCAGATCCTTATTGATTAAAGCTTCTCCAGGACTGCAAGCAAACACTTGAAGAACATTTGTTACTTTCTATGGAACTGACAAAATGTTCCCATTAATGTTTGTCCTTTATGGTTAGAAAGAAAATCTATATTACCACAGGTCATATTATTCCGGGATGTATTTGCTTAGTGTTTCTAAAAGAAATGCACGACAAACACAGATGCTGTTTTGGCCATGTAAGCTGACTTTGAACTGGACTTTTTCCAAAGGTCAAAACCTCATTGCTGACCTGAGCTTGCTAACAGCTGCAGGGCTAACAGCAATTATGACTTACCTTGTGGAAACACACGTGACATTGACCCAAAATCTGCATATTTGGAGATCTGTTAAAAGCTTTAAAAAAAGCCATTGTAATTGCTAAGAAGAAACATACTAAATGGGAATGCTAGCAAAACCTGTGAGCTACTGCAGAATAATCTAGGATATGGTACAATTATATCAGTATAAAATATAATTAAAAAGGATAATTTATATCTAAAGAATGATAACATGAGGTGAATGGACTTGATTTAGTCTTTTCTATTTGAAACATTTTCAGTTCCCAGAAGGGAGAGAGCTGAAAGTGTTGGTTACCCTGAAATCAACATTTTCTCAATATTGCTTTCTCACAAATGTTTGCATACTTTCAATATTATTACATCTCAGTATCTGATATCATAGGTAAGAGGCTGTTATCTACCATGATAAATGCTGTCCTTTGAATATCAACTCTAATATTCCTAAACTGTTACCACAATAACACTCCCTGCTTGGATGAACCACTAGTGGTTTTCCCAGTAGTGAGCACTGTAATGCACTGACACTGCAGAAACAGGATTTCTGTTTCAAGTTCCAGCACTGAAGTATGAGACTTTATACTTTCCTTTCCCCTGTGCCCTCTGTTTAGATTTGTGATATTTTATATCTCAAGTATTATAGGCTTAATTCGTACTATAAAATGTCTATTCAATGGGCTTTGATTTCAGGCAATTACTTTAGAGGATCTAACAGAAGAAATGCATGATAATGAATGTCAAAAAAAGAAATGTGACACCCAACAATATCCATTTTAATGCCCTTGAGAGAACATGTTTTTCCTGTTTTTGCTGCCTGGGGCACAGCTTCCCTCTTTCATTCCTGTTGTGTTGAAAGGAATACTAAAGCTGCACCTGAAATGTAAAAACAGGAGGTAAAAGAGGGTGTAAGAGAGGTGACAAGGAAAGGGCAAGTTCATTACTGATTTAAAAACATTACTGATTTAAAGCTACATCTGACTCTCTAGGTGTCTGGGTGATAAGTTTCTGCCTTGTGATTTTCATACCAGTCTTTTCCTCCTCTTCAATTTACAAACTTTGATGTGCTTCTTTAGAAGGAAAAAATTGCAAATTATTTCATTATGGGGTTTTTAATTTCCCTGGCAGTTGTGGTCCAGTCATACTGAGACCTTCAGATGAATTCCTGCCTCTTCCCTGCACAGGATCTCTTTGGGGTAGAGCCATAGGAACATACCTTGCACAGTAGTTGCAGTCAAAGCATTTTCCTCTTTTCTTGCTTGTTGGTGAATCCTCAGCCTCAACCAGGTGATTTTTTTTCCCCGACAGTTTTCAGACAGATTGGTTTCCTAATCAGGTTCCCATCTCACCAGATTGAGAGTGGGGCCAGGGTGACAAGTGGCAATATTGCCAATACCTTTGACCAGCAAGCCTTGCTCCCTGTGGCAATCTGACAGAAATGTCACAGGGCTGTGTCTCTTTCCTTCCTGCCTCATCACAAAATCTGTATGTTTTCCTTCTTTAGTATGCAGTGCAACACTGATCTGCCACATTACTGCAGCTCTTGTAATCATTCTTGTCATAATCAGACCTACTATAAAATTATTAGATTAATTAGAGTAACCTTGCAGTAATAAGACTTGTTGTGCAATTACCACTGGAATTACATAAAACAGTTGTGTGCCAGGTTTGCCTTCTGCTTCTTGTAGAAACACAGAGCACTCAGGCACCCTCCCCTCTCAGAGCTGGTCCTCCTTGTACAAGACCAGCAATGCAGACAGATGGAGATGGCAAATTCCTTCCAGGACTCAGCTCTTTTACATTTGAACTGTCAGGATCATGTTGTTGCTTGTTTAAATCTGTATTTCTTGGTTTTAAACTGAGGCTTGCTGAAAGACTTCTGCAAAATAGCTTGAAACTGGCCGGTCTCCTGCCATTCTTGTGACAAGAACATTTCCAGAAGTTTTTGTGTGATCCTCTTTAAAATGCAACATTATTAATAATTTTTGGTCCGAAACTTGAACAGTGGTATAGATGAATGAACCATTTCTACAAGAAATGATCCAAAACCATGAGATGATAAAGAATTTCTTAGTTTGCAAGCTGACTGTGCAATCGATTCATCCTTCTTAGAGTCACAGAGTGTTTGCATGACTGAATTACTCTTGGGAGTCAGCACTCCAGTTATGCTGCTGTGCAGGGAAGGTAAAAGGGTTTTTTTTCATAGATATTGTGAAGCTGGAGAACAATTATTGCAAAAGATATTGTGTGGAAGAGTCCAGTAATAAAGCAAGGAGCTTTCTATAATAGCTGTACAGTTCGTATTGAGGAAGGATTGTCATAATTTTGAAAACTTTCAGCGTGACTTTCAGCTTGTATCTTGTTAGTTAACAGTGTAACATTGTGTTGGCTGGATGAGATCCTGAACTAATAGCTCTCTTTCACCTCTGTTTTGCAGTCTAATTTGTTCTTAGCTCTTACCTAAGATGTTAGTCTCCTGTACTGTTTTGGTATTACTAAGAAATTATTATTCTAAGCACAGAACTAAATTTCACTGGCAGAAAGAGCATCTTCAGGGGTTGCTATAGCAAATACAATGTTGAAATCCCCTTGGCAGCAGTGAGATGGAGCCCTGTTGATATGCAGAGTATACCCCCTAGTTCAGAAAATTATGCATTATTTTACTTGATTCTATTAATGTCCCAACATATTTATTTCAGCTGCATTAGTACAATTGGTCAGATGTGAAAGAAAACCTTTTTCCCTGTTAAGTTGCATTATGTGTAAATTATGTGGGGAAGTAGGCAGTGGCATTTTAGGCAGGTAGCACTGTATGGGTTCATAAGAAGCAACAGAACAGAATGTCTGTGTAGTTGTGCCCATCACAGATTTTTGCTTCCATTTCCTGAAGTGAATGGCAATACCTCAGTTTTTACTGTTCTGCATCTCTGACAGTTTTGGTTATCTGGAAGTTTGGGGAAATCATGACCTGTGCCAACTTAGAACCAGTACTGAGCTAGGTTTTGCCCAGTCTTTACACATCCACATCTGTGGCTCTGTGGAGTGTAAAATGTTTCTCTGCTTTTCCAAGTGCTGTTTCCTAGCAAAAATCCTGAAGAAGTAACACAGCAAGCCAGAGCTGCTGCAGCTGTGTTTGCAAGTAAGGGATGAGCCAGTGTTTCAGTAAGGCAAGTGCATTTCCTTGTCACTGTGTTGCATGAAGGTGTATTGTAGGGTCTGTATTGGGATTTTTGACTTGTAAATGAGTCCATTCTGGACCTCGTTGAACTGGCAAGGGACTAAATAATTAAAAGAAAATAAATTAAAGTTCTCTCTGCCAAACAATTGCAAAACAGGGAGTTGACTGTGTAAGTGTAGGTATGGGAATGGGTCCTTCATTCTGAAAAACAAAAATAAAAAAAGAGACTGTGCTTGAACAAAAATTTAACAGAACAATTTTAAGAGATTAAAAGCCAATGAGTGAAGGCAGTAAAGATTTATCAAAAAGAAGTCAACTTTTTCCTCTGATAAACTTTATGTAGCTGATTTTTTTTAAGTCTAATTCTCTGTAATTCAGTAAAGTGTGTGCAACAGTGACACAAAGATAGTTACTAAAACTAAAACGGAAAAGAGAAATCAGTCATGGCTGAAAGAGAAATAACAATTCATCTGGAAAGGAAACTGGTGGACTGAAGGGTGATTACCATTGAATTCCTCAAGCATAGGCCTTGCTTAACACTCCCATTAATAAACTTGTCACAAAGTACAGAAGCACTTGAAATAAATTTGTTGATCTCACAAAGGTGAAGCTGCCAGTACACAGAAAGATTGAAATACCACACCAGAACAACTGGATGACAGAAATAACAAAAATTTAGCTGAAATTTAATGGAGCAAAGCACAGGGTCAAGCACAGAGGGATTAATGAACAGAACTTTTGCTACTTCTTCAGGTGGCTTCAAGTGGAGATGACAGCTGGAGAGAAAATCTGGGTGGTTTCCTTGAGCACCATTTGATTGGGAGCCACAGTGCCTCAAAACAGACACAAAGAGGTCTGAGAGGATGAATCAGGCCAAGGGAGATTGTATTGTGCTCTGTCAATACAAAGTCTGAGAAGGGATCTGAGTATTCGCTGCCAGGGATAAACCCAAGACGAGCAATTTCAGGCACAGAGGGGCTGGAACAATTGACCATAAATGGATCAGGAATAAAATGAGAGAATTGCAACCACCTAGAAGTGATATGGGGCAGCCTCTCATTAGAAACTGTGGGTCTAAGAAATGTGATCATTAGACACACAATTTATAAAATATATGAATGTAGCTAAGCAACATTCATATATTCATGTCCTTTATCTTGTATTTGTATGCAAGTGCTTTATCTAGTAAAATTAAAGCCATCCAAAACCAAAGCAAAAAAGTCTTTGTTGCACCAGACTGTCCACTTAATAAGTTGCCTTTTACAAATTAACCAAATGGAGTTAAAGATCTTACAACTTCTTCAGGGTTGCAAGATAAGCACTGTTTATGTTATGATTTATTACTTTGGTTTTTTTCCTCTTCCTCATTCTATTATTATGTACTTGTCACACCTTTTCTGCAAGCAGCTTTGATACTAAACTTTACAGCAGATCCCTCTGTCACATCTGCCAGTGTAATTTAGTTAATTTCAGCATAGTTTTGTGAACCAAGGTCCTGGCTTTCAGGCCCTGATGAATTATCTCTCAGAAGTAATTTTTGCCACTCTACATTTTTGTAAAACACCAATAAAAAAAGTCAGGAACATGTCAGGTGTAAATTTCCTACTCTGTCACTAAGGAAGACTTTTAGCACTGAAGGTATAATGATGTCCCCCTGTAAAGCTTCAGTTTTGCTGCTGATGTTGTTGGGAGAAGTATGAGACCAGGAGGGACTACTCTGAATACTTGTTACCATGGGTCAAGTCTTCAGCCAGTGTTAATCAGCCTGATTTTCTAGATGTCAGGGAACCTACACAGATTTATACCCCTGATCCCCAATATGAGACTGCCTGTGAATAGCATCTAATATGGCCTTGATTTTCATGTTGCTAAGGTCACATCATCACTGTCAACTTTTCTGGGAGACTATTTATAATTTATACGTACAGTCCATGCTTACTCAGCTTCTTAATTGAATTAAGTATTTATCAGAGGCCATACAAGATATTTACAAGCCATATTCTGTCCCTGAACACATTTACATAATGTCACTGCTTCTATGATTTCCTTGTCATTTTAAACCATGTTTGCAGTGAGTGGCTGATGAAAAGCTCATCGAAGTCAATGAACACAAATGAGTTTCACTTCAGTATTTTACATGCTTGATACAGAAAGAAGTATATTTATTGTCTTGGCCTTGCTCTTCACTGCTGATGCTTTTTTTGCCTTCTATTAATTTTTCTTGGTTTCCTCTTTAACTTTATTCCCTAAATTTGGTAGGATCTGCTCAGGGGTAACTGTCCTGAGACAGGCCAACAATTTCCAAATACTATTTAGCAGGGATATGTGAGGTGCTTTCCCTTGCCCATTTTTGCACCTAGAAAGGGGTAACTTTCATGAGTTTTGCATTTCATATGGCAATAAATTAACACCAACTGCCCTTTCCCCAGAGCCTGCAGTGTAAGCACAATTTCTCATTGCTATAAAACAACTTCAACATTGTACTCTTATGGTTGCAATGAAATTATTCAACTTTTAAGATTTATTTTTGAATGAGCACTGAAAAACTTTATGCACTGAAAAACTACAGCTTGAACTGATTGGCACTCCCTGGGAAAAAAATATCTATACATTACCACTTATTTTCTCTTCAAAGTATCCCTTGTTTTCTCAGAAGACAGAGGGCTGATATTTCCATAGGGCTTCAAACCTATTGATTTGCTCCTTGCTATGGCCACAGATCACTTGTTAACCAATCTCTGGCCAGTTTGCATCTGTGAGGGACTGGGTCTGTTGATCACCAACATATTTTGTGCTGGGCTCAGGCAGAGCTCCTGCAGTGCTCTCACATAGTCATACTGCCTGAGGTATTGTGCTAGTCTCAGGGGTGATGAAACTTAGAATTTTGTTTAGGGCTCATGTTTAAAATGAAAATTTCAAAGCACTTCCATAGAAGCATGTGTCCCTAATCTTCAGGCACTATTTGTCCAGATTAAGTGCAGTGATCCTCCTGGAGAATGGTTGGTGCTCAGACCTCCAGCTGGGCCCTGCCTTGTTTATTTCTTTACTCACATTCAAAGCTTTCAAGAGCCTCTTTTCTTGTGCTGCAGTGACTAATTTCAAAATGAGCTGCCTTATTCACAGCGCAGCAAGAGATAAGCACTTTATGGAGAGTAGCAAAACCTGCTCCATTCCTTTTCCTTGTCTTTGAACCTTAATGCAATGAGGCAGTGTCAGCTCTGGAAGGCAGGAGGAAGCAGCTGTGACCATCTGACAAATGAAAACCCCTCTGACACCAACAGCAGGCAAGATAAAATGCCCAGATGGACCAGAGATGACAATTGAAGTTGGTGAGAGTTTGAGAGAATCTCTGGCAAAACATGGTTGTGTATCACAAGGAAATTTTTGACCTTCATTCTTCTATTCCCTTTCTGGAGATGGGAGAAAGGTAGGTCCAGAGTCAAACCAGAACACCACGGGAAAAAAAGTAGTACAGCTCATCTTCATTTGAAGCAAATCCATAAAAGGTGCTCCTGCTAAATCAGAAGACAAATTGTGTTGTTCAGTTAAGCTACTAAACAATCAGACCAAGAATCATAAAGTTCTTTTTTTGTTCTGCATTTGACCCTTCTTGGTTTGCTCTGGGACGCTCTTTGTTTTCTCTTAGTCTTGTCTAAGTCAGCTCCTTGCTGCAATCTTTCTACAAGGTGTCAAAACATGGAACAGAGTGGTTCATTTTCCCTCTGTATGCACTGTAAATGAAGGCCTGTCCATGGAAGAAAGGAGTTTGTTACATCCAAGCTGATTCAGGACAGTGGATTAAATATCGTATGGAATAATTACATTCTCCTCTTGATGACTGTTGAGCAAATAGCAGAACCAGACAGGAAATTTGCATAAAGGGATTTCCTAGTTATTTATTAACAAAATTACCTTGTTGCTTGAATTGCCTGCTGTACCTTGGTTTTAGGGCACCACAATCAGGACAAAAAGGTTATAAGTACTGCCCTGTACTCAAGTGAAGAACACCTGGGAAAAGAATAGGGTCTCAGTGATAATCAAAATGAAAAGACTTCAGGAACCAGTTATGTTGCCAAAGGGTGATTCAGAGCTTTGCTGTCCTCAAGCACCTGGTAATGATATTTCTTCATAAAATCCTTTCAAATATTTCACTTTAGATCATGTTTAAGGCACACATCAGTATTCCTTTCTACAGTAAGTACTAGATCTTTAGAAGCTTAGTGAATGTTTCCTGGTTAATACATTTTCTTGAGGGACTCTTTAATCCTCACCTGTCAAGTTTTTATGCCCTGTCCAAATGTGCACAAGTACATAAATCCCACGAAAAATCCACTGATAAAGGGCTGTATGTTTCTTAATCTCCTCCTGTATTCCTTTCCAGTAAGTGCTCTGAGCATCTGGTTATTAGAGCTATTTACTGTTCTGGGGTTCAGGTATTTCTTGTATTTTATCCCTGCACTCCTTTGTATCTCTGTAGCTGCCAGAAGAACAATTCTTTGGGAGTGTAATTGTTCCCCATCAACTCTCAGTTAGAGATCGGTCGATTTTTTTTATGGAAACAACTTTACAGGCTCAGCTTCTTTCTCTTCTGCTTTTTGATTGTGGGGTCTTAGATACCTGGACATAACTTTCCATCAAGGCTATAGCTTTTTTCTGCTCCTATATGCTCAACATCTTCAGTTTCTTTTTCCCCATCTGAGCATTCTTTCCTGAGAGAACTATTAGGATGGGACTGCTCCACTGTTGAGCTGTCCTCTGTGCTCCTACCATGGGAACTGCTTCCCACTGCCAAATATCCAAATAGACTAGCTTGCAGATATTTTCTGACCTCCACAACAGCTTCTCTTTTATGACTAATAGTCTTTAATATTTCAATAACGTCATGAAACATAATTTGTAATTGTTTCTGCTATTTCTCCTTTTTTTTTTTTCTAGCCATCTTAAAAACCTTCAGGAACACACCAGAGCATCACTGAAGGTTATTTAAGAAAAGATATTTTAATTTGGAGTAAATGCATGCTATTTTATCTGTGTACACTGCAATAGATGCTCTTTTTCCTGTATTTGGCATTTATGAGGAGTGGCATTGTGAAGGCAAGTGATTTAAAAGTTCAGTGAGTTTGGACAGCTTCAGCAAAAGCAGTGATTTTAGATACAGAAAAGGCACCTTATAAATGAGACATTAAAAAGCTCAATGTCTTTGGGTTACTTGGAAGGAAAATAAGACATGAGTTTAACATAAATGGAGAGTGGTAGAAAGGGGTAAAGGAATAATAACTTAGTGGCTGGAATCTGAAGACACACTTAATCTAGAAATAAAGTGCAAATGGTTGTTAGGAAAACTTATAAGTTGGTAAGGTTTTCATCACATTAGGGCCTTAAAGAAGGACAAGAGGTTCTTCTGAAAAGTCAGATCAGTCAGAAATAATGGGCTTCCCTTGGAAGCATATTTAAGTCAATTTATGGTGGTAATTCTTTCTATCACTGTTCTTACTCTGTTCCTTGTGACCTTTTACTCTGCTCTTTTTCTTTCTTGCAAATAGGAATATTTGGCCAAGACTTTATAAATTAGACTTAACACTACAAAGGGAATTTTGACCTGCTGTACTCATCTCCATGTGTAGTAAGAGAAAACCACGAAATGGCTTTGTGATGTGTCCTCATTTTTGTGCTACCTCATAAGGACCAACTTCCCCTCATGGTACAATACAGGGTGATGACAGCGATATATTGTATCCTAACTATCCACTGGAGTTGTTGAATATGCTTAAGTAAACAATTATGATGCTTAAAATACACTTTTTTTTTTTTT